>BQNB010115917.1:0-21462 GCA_026074375.1 Tanacetum coccineum
AGGTCGTTTTCCGTGACTTGTGTTTTGTGCCCTGAAGTAGCACCCCATTGTTACCATTCCGCTGCGTTGTACCAGATTTTGGGGGTGTTACAGGTGATGCCTTGTAATAAACATTTTCCCTTTCCCTCTATTTGAATAACATTTGAATTTTTAATACTTGCCCTCCTCTATTATTCTCTCTAAGCTTTCATGAACAATATGTATGATTCAAGATAAACAAGACCTATTGAGTCTTAGTTTTAAGCTTAAAAAGAGTCATTTATCTCAAAAAGCCAAAAATATGTAGTGTAGTCTGTCATTTTCATTTGCTTTTTCTAGCTTATTTCCTCAACCATTTTGCTTTAATTTAGCTTCTTAGTGATAATTGGTTGTAGTCCTTAATCTGGTTTCACTTTTTAGCTTTTAATTAGTGCTTATTAGTTCTTATTTTAGCTTAAATGTTTGGCAAAAAGTCTTTAGAATCTGTCTTTTTAAGTCCTCTATCTTATTGCTTTTAAATGCATTTTAGCTTATGTCATTTGCTTATCTCTTAGTCCATTGTACTTAAATAGTCTAGGTCTTGATCTGTTTCTAGCTTATTAGGTTCCTTTGAGCTTATTGAGTCTCAAACAGTCCAAGCATTTGAGCTAAATGTCTTTTAGTCAAATTAAGCAAAACTGTCATTTTGATTAGTTTTTTTTAGCTTTTTATTAAGTAATGTCAAAAGTTCCTTATTTAAAAGTTGCTTATTTTTGTCTCATCTTTAAGCTGTTTTCAAAAGAAATAAAAAAAAATGTTTTGCAAAAAGGTAAGGTCCAGGACTCGAACCTGCGACCTCACCTTCACAACACACACAAGTTACCAGCGCGCCCTTGGGTCTTTTTCATAAGACCTTTGCGGCATTTATTATTTATACACTTTTAGAAATAGCTTATTTTGCTTATATGAATTTTCCTAGCTTATTGCTTTCTTCTTATTTGAACTTTTTCACTTGTAAATCTCCCTTTAGCTTAAAGTATTTTTAGTAATTTTCTCAAATTTTTATAATGAAGTTTATTATTTTTAATTTAATTTTTAGTATTATTTTGTTTAAAAAATAGTTTTAAATAGATTAAAAAGTCAAAAAATAAATATTTTCTGTTTTTTTAAAATTATTTTTTGTCATTTTAGCTTAGAAATTTGCATTTTAATTTTATAAAGTTTTATTTGATAATATTTCGTTAGTCCGTTAGTCATTTATTTACCGTTAAGTGTTTAATTGTCGTTATTTTTTTAATTATGTCTTTATTATTAGTTTAGTTTGCCTTTATGTGTTTTTCCCTTTGCGTTATTAGGTTTAGAAACCAAAATCAAATATTTTATGATAATCAAGCTCGATTTGCAACATTAACATGAATTTTCATTCACCTCTCACCGAGGAGAACGATACCCGTGTTGATTACTTATTATTCTTTCCTAAGAATAATTTGTATGATACTTAGCTTACGTATATGTATTTTTATAAATATATATATTATATTAAAAGGGCTTTTTTTGAACGAACATCAAAATGGCGTTGTTGCCGGGGAGAGGTGTAGCGATTTTTGCGGGATTATTCGTGTTCGAGCCTTGAAGATCCTTTCCCCGTGAAAGTTTTCGTTTTTATTTTATATAAAAATACAAAAATATTTTACTCTTCTATTCTAATTTTTTTTATTGAAAATAACCGTTTGTTAATTGTCATTTCGGCTCATCTTTAGTTAACAAACTATAAGAGAGGTATAAGGAGGGTCGATCCTACGAACTTCGACCTGAAAGGAGAAGGTTTTTAAAACGCTTCGCGCTTACCCGCTCCTCCGCTTCTTTGTGCGTTTTCTAGAGAGCTACCGTGCACTTTTGACTTTCGGTTACCAAAAATATTTTTCTTTCTTATTTTTATGTATTATTTGAAAAATCTATAAATATTCTTCTTTATCCTCTTATTCATTTAATTCTTATTCTCTTAACCTTCTTTTCCGATAATTCTTCAACATGTCTTGGTTTTCAAGATGCTCGTGGTGTGGAGGTCCGTTTAACGGTGGAAATTGTCGGTATTGTACCAATGTGAGTTTCGGAGATGAGCTGGTCTATGACTCTAATCTAAATTCTGATAATCAAACCCCCGATTTTTCTAACCAACCTTCACAACCCCAAACATCTTCGATCAACCAATTTCATTGTTTTCATTGTAAAGACCCGTTAGAAGATTGTGCACTTTGTCGACGGTGTACATGTGTGAGGTGTGGATATTATCTTGGAGAAGGATTTTGTTCATTTTGCAATTCTGAAGCTGGAAATTCATTCGTTTATGATTCAAATCCAAATTCTTTCAATGATCCTCCAAATGTTTTCCCCCACCCTTCACAACCCCAGTACGAGACATACTCGTGCGAGTTATGTGAAAATGATTCTCACCATGGTCATGATTGTCCAGTACGGTTCCCACTTGTCTATGAGCAGGAACCGAGCTACAATCAAAACTTTGGTGATAATTATTATCCATAAAATTCACCGAGTTGTCCACAACAATACTTTTGTTGTGAAAACTACGGGGGTCCTCATGAAAGTTTTTAGTGTCAGTCGATGAATCAAAACTATTTTGAGCCTAACTATTCCAGTTTTGACAAACCCCCACAATATTCCATCAATCATCAGTCTTTGAGTATTCAAGAGAACCTTAATCAGCAAAAGATGTATGAACTTATTCAAATGATGCAATCATTTTGTGAAAAGTTACTTCAAATAAAGCAGGCGGCTAGCATCGATCAATCACCTCTTCAAGAAATGAGTGTCCAAGATATGGAGTATCTTAAGCAGCATTATTTAGATGAAATGTTAAGTTTAAGTAATGACTTACAAATTAAAGATTATCGTAATGAGAAAATAGATATTCGTTTTAGAAGGGAATGTGAAAGTATGATTGATGAGCTTAAAGGTAAATTCAATGGGATGAGTATTAAGATTAATAAAAAGAAAGAGCTTCAGCATCTAGAGCAGGTGGCTAATCTTAGTACTTATCCTTCGCAACGTTTCAAATCTTTTTGCTATAATGACGATGATGACTATGATTACGAGAAGAGTACTATTCCTTTGAATGTAATTGATTCTCAAATACCTCCGTCTAATGCAATCACACCCGTCTTACTGACCATAGAGCCCAAGGACTCTCTAAGTATGGGGGACGAGCATCTTAGCACTATTCCTGAAAAGGAATCAGACAAAGTAATAAAGTCTAGTGTTGAGAACCTTGTCCCAATCCCAAGTAAGTCTAAGGATTTAACCAATTACGAGAATGAGTGTGATATGCCCATTTGTGATGATTCTTCTTCTAAGAATGAGGGTTTAGATGATATCGTTTCTATTCCACCGGGAAAAGAAATTGACCACTTAGATGCCATACCCGATTCAGTACAATCTTTGCTTAATCATGCTAATTCGATAATTTTTCTTATCGAGGAGTTCGTCAGTAAACTCGCTCCTATCGATCCAATTCCACCAGGAATTGTTGAAGCTGATTTAGATCCGGAAGAAGATATCCATCTAATTGAAAAATTGTTGAATGATGATTCATCTCCTTACTCTTCAGAAGAACTTAATTCTAAGATTCCTGATGCTATTATCGAATCTTTCTCCCCATATCCTATCCCCGTCGAGGATAGTGACTCTCTTATGAAGGAGATCGATATATTTCTTGCTCTGGATGAGTCGATACCACCGGGTATTGAGAATGACGACTATGACTCAGAGGGGGATGTTCTTTTTCTTGAAGAATTACTTAACGATGATTCTCTTTCCCTTCCTCAGTATGAATCATTTCACGTTGATTTTTATAATGTTCCATCATCTCCTCATCCTCCTGAAAAACCTCTAGATGATGATGTTTACTTTGATATTGAGCCCGATACAGGAGTTTTGACTACAAAAGTGGTGGATGATATTTCTGATTATTCAAAAAGAGAACTTTATGTTCATGTGCCTAATGTTTTACCCACCCTTCCCATCCATTATACAGTGTTTGACACTTTGCTTCCATTTTCATCCGAAAATGAGGACAAAGTTTTCAATCCTGGAATTCTCATTTCAAAAGAGGAGAAATCTCCTTATCTTCTATCTTATCAAGGCTTTAAAGTTTTTTAGCTTATTAATGATTCTGAAAGCCCGATGATGATTTATAGAGGGGACATTCCTATCTTGGATGTTCCTTATCTCCATTTCTATCCTCCTTGACTAAATCAAGTATGGGGGATCAAGTCAGGCTCAAGACTCGATTAACAAAAATAAGCGCTTCCTACAGGAGCGTAAGTTTCTTCATAATCAATTCCCTCTTGTTAATTATAGCCTTAAGCTACCAACCTAGCCTTATTACAAGATACGACACCGTTCTCGTCTAGCTTATTTCTATATACCTACTTAGTTCCTATAATTGTCGTACTCTTAGGGTGTGGTACTAACTCCCAAACATCATTTGCAGTGAATTGATTTAATTCCTCTTGCATTGCAATAATCCAACTTATGTTGGTCCAAAGTCTTGGATCTGTTTAGCCTTTTGTAAGACAATAGCTAACTTAAATAAATCCAAATCAACTATATGAGAGACAATGACTATGAATACTATGTGCTAATGCGGAATCTTAACACAAGTACTAAGAAGAACACAATGTAAAACTTTGCTATTTGCTATTAATTTCTATTAGAATTCTATTTCAATCTCATACTAAACATTGTGCCGTAGGGTTCCTTTTATACACCAAGGAAACCCTAATGGGCTTTACAAACGTGTGAAAGGATGATGCATATCCTTTCCTAAGATATCTCCTAAAATATCTCTAAGATAACTATTATTACTATTCTGTTACATAAACAGACTTAACTAAATAAGAACAGTACTAACTATATAACTACCAGACTTAACTTAGTACTGGCAGACTTAACTATGTCTACCAGACTTAACTCTATAACTACCAGACTTAAGTCTGTTTACAATAATTCCTAACAATCCTCCCCTAACTTGAACTTCACTTGTGATCTTCAAGTTTCTTTGAGTGTCTTTATTATAACTTTCTTGGGATTTTGTACAAGCATTATCTTTGGAATTATCTTAAACTTCACATGATGATTTCCTGTATTAAAACAGGTTCTTGACTTCTTATCCGCAACTTTTGGATAATCATCACTAGGATTATTTGCAGCATCAAATCTTTTTGCAACACTTGAGAGAGTAAGCTAGCAACTTGATATATGTACATCAAATCATAAAGTTTTAGTCTATTCTCATCACTTCCAGGTGTGTTAACTCCTGTGAGAGGTGAATCATTGAAATTTAATGGATTTGATGTCTCTTTCTTCTTGATATTTGCAGCATCTAACCTTGTAAATATCATGACCAACACTTCACAGCTACATATACTTTCTCTTCAGCAACATTCGATTATTTCAGCAACAGATAAACAACAACATTGACTATATGTACATTAAATCATAAAGTTTCTGTCTATTCTCATCACTTCCAGGTGTGTTAACTCCTGAGAGAGGTGAATCATTGAAAGTTTAAATAGATTTGATGTCTCTTTACCAATTAGCCATTAACCCTGGAGTAGCCAATGTTTGGTTTATAAGCTATGGTACATTCCATTTCAACTCTTAGTACGTGAAACATGGTGAGTTGAATTACCATATGATTTTTAGCAAATCATCAGCTTTCAACGGATTTGTATACTCTTTACCAGTAGCCGTTTGCTCTGGTGTAGCTAACTCTTTGTTTTAAAAACATGGTGAGTTAATTACCATACAGTTTTTGGTAAACTGTCAACCATCAACGGATTTGAGAAGTCTTTACCAAAGCTGTTTGCTTTGGACTAGCCAGTCCTTATGCCTATTAAGCATGGTGAACTGATGACCATTTGTTGTATGGTGGTTAGCCAACACTCAAACCCTTCTCTCTTCTATTATAGTCTATAGTTTCCAACATATGTCCACAGCTACTGATAACTTCATCACTTTTTAACACCAACTTGCTTCTTAATCATCTTCAAAAGTTTATAACAAACTTCATTCATTTTTCCATCCAGAAGCTTCATTTTTAGCATCACTTGGCAGGCAAATATTGCATGCCTCCAAGGTTAGACAATGTACTGCACACTTGTTATAATATCTCTAACTAATCATATTTTGCTGTAGTGGTAAGCTCTAAATAGCATCTTCATTGAGAGGTGGATCAAACATAGTCCCGAGATCACTCCAAAGTACTCTGTCATAAACATCTTCAGGCCTATTTGTTCCATATTTCTGTATAACCAACCTGTATAGCTCAATAAGATCCTCTCTTATGAAGTCTTCAAGCATAGCTCCAAAGCTCATATAAAATGTATCAGCTCCATTTGCTCTTATTATATGATAAATGCTTCTTTCACCTTGTTGAAAAATCTTCCAATTTGCCACAATATTAGATTTTGTATCTAAAGGAGTAGGATTCATAGCTTCTACTGATTCCTCTTTATCAATCTCTGAATCTCCTTGTGGACTCTTGTTAATACTTATACCTTTCCTAGCCTTTTGCTTCTTTCTTGTTCCTACTCTTTTTACTGGCTCTTCTTCTTTCACTTTACCAACTTTTTCTTCTGTATCTGAAACATCTTTAGCATTAATCCTTTGTTTTTTTGAAATTTCTGTCTGAAGCTCTTTTCCATATCTTTTCAACTGTGCCTTTGTAGCTTTAATATTTATAGGAACAAAAGATTCAACCTGCTTGACCAACTTATCAAACTCTTTTTTCAATTCTTCAAAACTCAACTTTTTTAACTGTGTAAGCTTCCATGTCCCCTGATTCTTCAAATAATTCATCATGTAGTTCCTCAATAGTGATTGGGTCATAAGCTTACTTCTTCTTGCTTTAGCTCTTTCTTCTGCAAAGAACTTCTCTCTTTGATTTACTAACTCTACCATCTTCCTTGTAAAGTCTTCTTCTGGCAACTCTTTCCCTAGTACATTCTTTGTCAATTCTGCATTAGCTTCAAGCTTAGCTCTAATGGCATCCCATTCTTCTTCAGTGTAGTGTTGAGCTTCAAATTGAACTTGAGATTTAATTTGCTTTTGTTGCTCAGTTAATTCTTCTTCTTCCATTCTTTTAGCTAATAGTGTATCCAAATGAACTTGTTTAACAGTTTTTTCTTCCTCTAGAGTTTGCAATCTTATGGGTTCTGCAAGACTAGCTTCTTTTTGTTGAATTTGCTCTTTAGTTTTTTTTAGAGCTTGAGTCTCTTCAATAATCATTGGAGCTTTTCCTTCCCTTTGGCCTCTAGCAGAACTAACTGGTCCACTACCAGTACTAACTCCTAAACCACTAGTATTAACTTCTTCAAAGCCAGTACTAATATCTTCAAATCCAGTACTAATATCTTCAAAACCAGTATTAATGTCTGTTCCCTTGGACTCTTTTCTCCTCTTGTATCTTTTACCCTTATCAACTGACTTTGACCTCTGAGAAGCAACCTTTGACAGAGTTTTAGTTGCTTCTAAGGTTGTAGGGTTGTTCCCAAGGTTTTAGTTGCTTTGTGTAGGAGTCTTAAAAACCTCTGATTTATCTTTCATCATATTCATAACCATTTCATCCAAACCTTCCTCTAGTAAATTCCTCCCCGGTTTGGAAGAAATTTCAGCATCCTCATCCTCTAAATTAGGTAGAACCACATGTCTCCTTTTGATAACATCTTACATATTCTTTACCTTTTTCACCAATTTCACAAGTGTTTTTCCCATGGTCAACTTAGTCTGCTTTAGATCTGTCTCTAAACTATCAACCTTTGTGATCAACTTGGGAACCAATTGAAGCAGGTCATCCACTGTCATAGTTCTTTCTTCTGCCACATGAGGGTGAGTACTGAGTAGGATCTTGTGATTGTGGAACTTCAGTTTCCTGTATAGGTGAAAGTGGTTGGTGTTCAGGTGATGGTTGCTCAAAGGTGTGCTCAATGGGTTCACTGTCAGGTTCAGGTGAAGGTGATTTAGGGTGAGGTGTTGGCTCAGCTACATGTGTAGGTTCAGACTCAGTGGTTGCAGATATGAAAGGTGAGTGAGATGAAGATGGTAATGGTTCTGACGGTGATGGTTGATCCACTGCTTGATCTGCTTGTCCTGCACTTTGATTCACAACAACAACGGGAAACATTACAGGCAACAAAGGTCTTGGTACCCCTCTAAAACCCCTTTTCATGTTCCCAAAAATCTTTTTGATCAATACAATTGCTAAATAAGGGTGTTTATTCTTAGTTTGTATTTCCAAAATCATTTGTAGAAATCGAGGGTACATCAAAAACTTAGTTTTACTTTTCAAGTTTGCCACCATGCCATCAAAGATTAATTTTGAAAAGTTATTAATCCTGCCAGTAGAAAGACAAATCAAAGTAGTCGCAAGATTGCTACCAAATTGATCCCATCCACCACTTTTAGGACTCATACAATGTAAAATATGATGGACTAAAAATCTCCATTGGGGTGTAAAATAACTTTTCCAAAATGTAAAAGTACCATCAGCTGGATAGCTCATATTACCCATCCCTTCAAAAATCTCTGTATTTGGCAACATGGAAATCCCTGAAGCATCTGCTAATTGAAGCTTACTTCGAACAGATGCCTCAGTGATTGTATACTCAATAGTATCTATGGTTGCTCTTAGTTCTAGAGTCCCATCAGCAAGAGTTGAGACAGTTGCAGTCTACCAAAACTATTTAACTATGGAGTCATGGATAGTGAGATTATGTGTCAAGGCATACCTAATATGCGAACCTTTTAAAAAGTCTATTATCTCTGCAAACCCTATACTTTCTTCAGGTTTATTTAAGAATCCTACTTGGTTATGCTTGTCGCAGTATTTCATTGAAGCCATACTTTGAAATTATAGTAAAGAGGTTGTGATTGTTGGGTATTTCAAACTGGGTTTGACTCGTTTAGGTAACTTAGTACTGATGGTATCTGCTTATTGACTTTATATGCATAAAAAAATGAATTGCAATTGGCACTCCGAGAAAATAGTCTCTTTTGAATGAAGAAAAACTATTGTAGGTGAGTTAAAACAGTAATTATCCAATTGGTATCATTATTCACTTAAATATACCCGCAATTTGCTCTAACGGTCATATTTAATGAAAAGTCAAAGTTGTTAGACCAAACAGTATTAATGACTAGTTACTAGTATTAATATTGGCCTACCAGACTTAAGTCTGGTCAACCAGTATTAACCTCATATTGTCAGAACTAATAATAAGCTTACCAGGATTAAGTAGTAAACTACCGAAATTAATTATGACAATACCAGAATTAACTCTTGCATAACTTCAGTTCAACTTACACCATGCTCCAATCCTTCGTGCAATCCAAGTATAACCTGAAAACGTTAAGCCACAAACAAAATATACTACAAAACTATTAAAAAACACTATGCTACTAGTCTTTTGTATTCTAATAACTACTATAATTAGTATAACCTATCTAAATTACAAACTATACATTTAATCCTCCCCTTAAATGTAGCTATGGATTTATCATACAAATACTAACCACTAAGAAATTGAATCTTGGTCCATCAAAAGCTTTGGTCAATAGGTCAGCTACATTGAAATATGTGTGAATTTTCTCCACCCAAATGAGCTTCTTCTCATAAGAATCTCGTATAAAGTGGTGTTTGATCTCTATGTGCTTTGTCTTGGAGTGATACACCGGATTCTTCACAATGCAGATTGTGCTTTCATTATCAATATGGATTTTGGTATTCATGAAATTGAAACCATAGTCTAATATTTGATTCTGAATCCACAATACTTATCCACAGCAGCTTACAGCAGCTACATATTCAGCTTCTATTGTAGAGGTAGCCACTATTGTAGAGGTAGCCACTATTGTTTGTTTCTTGCATTGCCATGAAATTAATCTGCTTCCAAGAAATTAACAACCACCGGTTGTGGATTTTCTATCAAGGTTTGCCCCACTATAGTTACTATCTGAGTAAGCTTCCAGGTCAAAAGATAATTCTCTAGGATACCATAAGCCCAAATTGGGTTTGCCCTTAAGGTACTTAAAGATTCTCTTCACACCATTAAGGTGTGAAGTCTTGGGGGTAACCTAAAAACGAGAACAATCACATACTGCAAACATTATATCAGGCCTAGAGGCAGTTAAATACATGAGAGAACCTATCATGGATATGTATAAGTGTACATCTACTTCATCAGCTTCCTTATCTTTTGTCAATGCCATCTTGGTCTCCATTAGGGTTATTGTAGTTTTCACACTTGCAAGGTCAAACTTTTTTAGCATGTCTGCAACATACTTGTCTTGAGAAATAAAAATTCCATCTGTCTTTTGCTTGACTTGCAATCCAAGGAAGAATATGAGTTCACCCGTAGAACTCATTTGAAATCTGCCTTTCATCAATGCCTCAAATTCATCACACCAAGACTTTCTAGTAGAGCTAAAAATGATATCATCTACATATACTTGAACCAGCATGATATCCTTCTTGTCCTTCTTAATGAACAAAGTCTTGTCAATAGTACCCCTTCTATATCCATGCTTCTCTAGAAATGTTAATAGAGTAGCATACCAAGCTCTAGGAGCTTAATGTAATCCATATAAAGCTTTGACAACCTTATAAACCTTCTTAGGATGATCAGGATCAACAAAACCAGGAGGTTGAGAAACATACACCTCTTCATCTATAGTGCCATACAAAAATGCACTTTTTACATCCATTTGGTATACTATGAACCCCATAAATGAGGCAAAGGCTAAAAATAACCTGATAGCTTCTATTCTTGCCACAGGAGCAAAAACCTCATCATAGTCAATACCCTCTTCCTGTCTGTGACCTTGGGCCACTAGTCTTGCCTTATTTCTGACAACTACTCCTCTTTCATCCCTTTTGTTTCTGTATACCCATTTTGTTCCAATCACCTTTGCTCCATGAGGTAGATCTACTAGAATCCATACCTGTTGCAGCCTAAACTGTAACAACTCCTCTTGCATAGCTTCAACCCAACTGTCATCTTTTAGAGCTTCAGAAATCTTTTTAGGTTCCTCCTGAGATAAGAAGCAGGCAAACAAACAATGCTGTTGATCTTTGTGATTGTTCCTTTGCTGCTTTTGAACATAACTTACAAGTGCATGTGCTCCTGAATGTTGCTGCACTCTGCTTCTAGTTTGCACAGATGACTTAGGATCACCCAGTATTTGACTTTGTGGGTGAATGTTGTGTATCCTAAGAGTAGGAATGGGACTAACAGCTACTTCTGTTGGTAAGTTGTTGAAATCATGGACCATACCCTCGTCATCATAAGAAGCCTCATCAAAAATCCCTTTCTGAGGTTTGTTAAAGATTGTGAGCTCTGGCATATCTGAATCATCTTGATCAGCATGTTGAGTATTAACTGGACCACTACCAGAATTAACTGAGTTAGTACTGGTAGCTTTGTTCTTAGGTACTTCCCTTAAATGCTTTTGAGCAAGTTCATCCAATTCTCTTCTAAAAGCTAGAATTTCAGGAGTATCTTCTGAAATGCCAGTAGAATAAGCCTCCTTCTCTTGTGTTTTAAGGTTTTGAAGCTCTGTCAAAAACTCCTCTGCCTTTGAATTAGTAGAAGACTTCCTTGGTCCAACTTGTTTGTCTGCTGTAGGCACAACAATAAGCTCCTCATCCTCATCTTCTTCCTCAGAAGCATTTGCATTAGGAGTTTGTAGTGTACCTGCACTGTTAGTCACATCTGAAGTACAGCATGTGGGTTATTGATTCCCAAAGACACAGGAAAATAGTTCATAGAATCCTTAGATAATCAATATCAAACCATCCATCTATAACCTACTCCTTCCACATTAGTTTATCTTCAAGAAAGTTACATGCAATTTTACTTCTACCTTTTTGTTACTAAATTATATACCCAAATGCTTACTGTTTAGATAGTAACCAACTAAGAACCCCTCATCACACTTTCCCATCAAACTTGCCAAAGCACACTTAGATTATCTAAAATGGAACAATGGTACCAAAAGGTCTATGTAGCTAATAAGTGGTTTGTGGCCAAATAAAAGCTCATAAGGAGTTTTGTTTTAGAGGTTTTGTCACCCTACTCATAGTTAAAATATAGCAAGCATACTAACTGCTTCTGCCTAAAAAGTATTTGTAAGATGAGTCCCGCTAAGACATAAACCTACTGCCGTAATAAGGTCATATTCCATTCTTTCAACCCTAAATTCCCCCCAAATATCAAAAAAAGCAACCCCATTACTGCTGTAGAGTCATGCATTGCTATACTCTTGTGTTTTATCCCTTGTTCCCACAAAATTCAAGCATATCCCTATTCTTAAATTCAGTGCCATTATCTGATCTAATGATTTTAACCCTGGGATTAAGCTGGTTTTTAATTTGTCTAAAGAAGTTCTGAAAGCGATTGCCACTAGTTTCATCCTTAGTAGCCAAGAAAAAGAACACCCAAACTAAATCTGGTACACATCATCATAATTACAAGGTAATAACTTGCATATTAATGCTATTTTACAGAAGTAGTCCAAAACAATCCATATGCCAAGGTGTGTAAGGCTCCAGGTGATTGTTCTTTCTAATTTAGCCTTACAGGAGGCCTTGTGTTGCTTACCTTTTTGGCAGGCAACACATGTATGGTCATTTCTGAAAACCTTCTGAAAACCTTAGAAGGTAGACCTCTTACAAGGTTTCCCTTCACAAGTTTGTTTAAGTTTTTAAAATTTATATGACCTAACCTCCAATGCCATAATTTAGATTCATCAGATGTGGCTTTTGCAATTAAACAAGCATAATCTTTTTGTGAGAGAAGGTGTCTTCATATCAAAACTGTACATATTGTGTTGCCTAGGTACTTTTAGAAGTATCTGAATTCATCATCATTTAAAGTTAGGAACACAACAAACATTCAATTTCAGTAAAAAAAACCTTGTGCTGCTTATCACAGATTGTTGATATGAAAAAGATTAAAATGCCTAAGTACTTTTACAAAAGACACACTATCAAAATCTAAATTACCAACTCTTATTCTGCCTTTACCAGTTATGTAGCCTTTGCTACCTCTAAAGGTAACAAATCCCCCTTTGCATTCTTCAAAATCATCCAGGTGATCCTTGTTACCAGTCATGTGCCCTGACATCCATACACTGATCAAATATACTCTGTCCTCCATGTTCTTGAGTTGCTATCCTGCACCATGAAAAAAGAAATGTTTTCTCTTAGGGACCCATGCCATTTTCAGGCTTGGGTCCTGCCTATGTGGGTCCCTCTAACATTTCAAGTTCATCAAATTGGATCCACTATTATAAATGGAGTTTGGTCCTTGTTCACCTCTTAAAATTATAAACTCTTCAGAGGTCTTAACAGCAATGCCCCAACTTCCCTTAGCAACATATAATAAAGCCATTCTTGCTGTATTTCTAACAATGGGTCTTTTTAACAGTGAATGTGGTGTTGAAAAATGACTTTCTTTGATTAAACTTATCACCGGGTCTATACAGACTAAAACTTTTTTTGTTTTTATTAGTAGGTACTAGTTGTTTAGAATCTAACAATTATTAATATAAGTTCCCTGACAGAATTAACATTTTGCCTAACAGAATTAATATTTGCCCTAATAGTATTAACATTTTCCCTACCATATAACAATTAGACCTAACAACATTAAGTTGTACTGGTCTAGGTACAAATGATTAGCACGATTAACCCTATTTGCATTGTTCCATACTGGTTTTGTCACCCCGTTACCAGTATTAAAAACCCTTTATTTCTTAAGCTCAGACTCTCTTGCCATTTTCTTTTCATAAAAGTCACAATCTTTGATCAAGTGACTTAGGCTTCCACAAAACAAAACCCTTTTTCTTGATGAAAAGTAACCTTCTCCTAATTTTCTCTTTCCATCATTTCATTCAATTATTTCCCTTTAACTTAGGTGTCCCTTTGATATTTCATTGGTAGCCTAGGAGTTTTTTAGTGTTTACACAACCTAGGTTCAGCTTCTTTTGGTTTTGGTTCAGACATGACTTCTTCACTAGATGTAACAGAATTCTTCATTGAATTTGTCATCTAAGACACTAGTTTCAGGCTTTTGAGGTCCCTTTTTACCATAAACATACAAAGAATCATCAATTTCCTCTGTGGTTTAGAGTATAGTCCCCAATATAAGGATGTGGGAACTCCTTGAAATTATCAAGTCTTTTGAATATCTATGTAAAAGGTTTGTTAAGGAAAAAAATCTTCTTCTGTACACTCAAATCACAGTACGATTCATTTTCTTCCTCATCAGCTAAAACACCTTGTTTGATTGTATTTCATATCCTAAGCCCAACTTTAACTATTTGAAGTCATACTTAATCAACTAATTTCCCAAAGGTTTTTATAAGAATTCTTCCATGAATCTAATGTTTTCTGCAATTGTTCCTCTATAACTACCAGACTTAAGTCTGTTTACAATAATTCCTAACAGAGAGGCTTTAAAAAGATTTGTTTCTATCCAAAACACAATCCCTCAAATATCTACTCGGGTCGTTTCCTAACGAGGTGTGAATTGAAGATCGGTTACGTTCGTGATCGCGTGAATTGAATGGATTAAGAGATTTGGATTTGGATTCCTAAATCTATGATTAAAATGCAAAAACGATTAAAGAAAACCTAAAAACGAAAGCTAACAATGATTTAAACCTAAAAACGAGAACGAGGTCAAATCCCGTTCTTTAAAAAAACAAAAATTTGAAATTTTAAACCTACGAATGCAAATCTAATTTTCCTAAGTCCAAATTGATAAAAGAAATTTTAAAAAAAAAGAATAATATTTTTTTGACTTTTTAATAATTTATTATGAATTAAAAACTATTTTAAAAAGAAAAATTAATTAAAAATACTAAACTTAACGAGAAAAATCTGAAAAAAATACAGAAAAGTACTTTGGAATGAGCAGATTCTATAAAAAATAAAATTGAGTTCCCAGCTTATTGGAATAAGCTGGGAAAAAGCAAAATGTGGCTTATGGCTATTTGGGCTAAAACGCCCTTAAATACAAACCCCTTGGGACTTATAACGAAAAAGTCCCAAGGGCGCAGCGGTAAAGAGTGTGTGTTATAAATGGGTAGAGGTTGGTTGAGGTTGAGGGTTCGAGCCTTGCTCACCCTCAACTTCCCAATTTCCCCGTTTTTACTTTTTGAAAATTTTCTTTTTGCAAACTTGTAAAATACAACAAAATGAACAACTTTAAAAAAGACAACTTTTTTGTAACTTAAAAATAAGCTGGGAAAAAGGCTAAATAAGCTGACAGATGGGCTATTTTACACTAAGGACTAAATAAGCTTAATTGTTTGCTTTTTAAAGCACAATTAAGCTAAGGAAAATACAAGATAAGCAAAAACAAATATCAACCTACACCTAATAAGCACATTCAAACTAAAATAAGCACAGAAAATTAAGCAAATAAGCCAGAAAAAGCAATAAGCTATAAGGCACAAACTGGCAGACCAAACAGCCCAATGAGGTACTTTTGGGCTTAAATTTAAGCCTTAAAAAGATCCTTATGGGTATATGACCTATACTAGCTTAAAGCTTATCCAATAACCTATCTAAAACTATAAAGAAAAGAGAGTTTGAAATTTATTTAAGCCTTGAAAAAGTGAAGTGAAAATGGCTTTTCTCACTTAGTAGCTGCTGAGTTGGTGTTTTGAAAAGACAAAATGCTACTTTTAGGCTCAAATTAAGGTGTGATAACAGAACCTTATGAACAAATGACCTCAAAACAGATGGAGTTTGAACAACTAAGAACAAGTATCAACAATAAAAAAAGGTTTGAAATTCAGGATAAGCTAGAAATTAGATTTGAAAAAGCTGTTTTTGTTTTAAAGTAAAGACACAACACAATTTTGTGACAACTTTGATAAAACACAAGTAAAACTAAGGACACTTAAACTACTGCATTAGACAGAAAAAAAAGAACACAAAAACAACACTTATAAACTGGTTTTGAAAACAAAATCAAATAAGCTATATGCAGCTGTTCTGTTACAACAGTTTTAAAAAGCTTTTAGAAAATGCTCAAAAACAAACATTCAAACCTTAAACCTTTGAAAACAGATTGAAAGTGACTCAAGAAAGCTTGAAAAAGATTGCCAAGTGACCCACAAGTTTTTTAAACCAGTTTTGACCCATTTTGGACCTTGACCCAAACACCCCTTTAACTTTTTTAAAATCAAATTTTAAGCTGATTTTTAAAGTTTTAAGCTGAGGACATTAAAGATAGATAACAAGTAATCAAAGTTAAGCAAAAATAAGCAGTAAGAACACAGCAATAAGCATTTTAAATAAGCAAACAGGAATTAAGCAAATTTAACTAAAATGACAGTTTTAAAGCAAATCTTAAACTAATGACATGTAAGCATTAAAAAGAGACAAATAAGCATAAAATAACATAAATAAGCAGTAAAAAGCATAAATAAGCAACAAATAAGCACATGAACAGTAAAATGCAAAAAATGAGAAAATGGAAAACTCACAAGGGTCCAAGCTTTTTGGTAGTGAAATAAGCTCTCAAACAGCTTATAACCAACCCTATATGCTTCCCAAGAAGCTCTAAACCAAGGCCATCCAATATTCACCTTGCTCCTTGCTTTTGATATTTTTGTGATTTTTGAATTTTTTGACAGAAAGATAAACAAACTTTTATATAAGCTTTTAATGACTCAAAAGCTTACACAAGAGCTTAACAATGGTATTTAAATGACAATTAAGGTAAAAGACAATATTTAAAGAAAACTTGTAAATTTCATTAACTTAAAAAATACAATGCAGGTATTTAAATGACAATAAAATTAAATGACAAGTATTTAAAAGACAATATTAAAATGGTACAAATTGTTAATACAAAGTTGGACTTAACAAATTCGACAAAAGCTAATAAGCTACATATGCTTATATTTATACTAAAGTACTAGGTCTTGAGTCTTCTCTTGCTGTGTTTCTTCTGAGAGAGAGTCCAAGGAGTGTGTTTGTTGTGTGAGTAAGTCCTCAAAATCAATCTTGGCCATCTATCTTGCTTTGTGCCCAAGGTCTATAATCGTATCTTATGATTTCCTTGTAGTTTTCCTTCAACCAATGGCGTGTAAGGGGATTGCCAGCGTGTTCAAGAGCCCATGTAGGGTGGGGAAGGTGATGTTTTTGTCTGGTTGGAACAGTAAACGAGGTGATAATGAAAGGGATGATGAACAGGGGTTTTGGCGGGAAGAGGTTGTTTTGTTTGTCTGGGTGAAAGTTTGGTGGGATTTGACATAATTGGTCCCTCATTTTGTGTGTTATTATTTCATGAATCGTCCTTGGTGGTGTAAACATTTTTAGGGGATGGCAATTATAGTCCCTCATAGAGTATAGAGGGATTACACGTATGGTCCTTGTGAACTAACAGAGTTAAAAGACTTGGGCTGTTATGGCATAACAGTCATTAAGTGGGGATTGGGCCTTTATATATTGATTTGGGCCGTGTGGATTCAAAAGAGTTTTGGGCTTATTTCTTTATTTCGGTCTTGATATAGTAACTTAATGGGCTGACCCGATAAGTTTTCTTCGGTTTTGGCTTTGACTTTGACTGTTGACTTTTCGGGGTTGACTTTGACTTGGACTTTGTTGACTTTCACTTTTCACGCTTTTCCATTCCGTGCTTGGTTTGTCATTTTTGGCTTCGTCTTTCATCCTTTTATCGGATATCCGTTTCCTGCATAATATAAATTAAAACATACAAATACAATGTATTTTTGGTACGTTTTTGGTCATTTAAGTTCAATTTTAAAGGTCAAAGGTATGTGTATTTAGGCACATACCATGTATCTTTGCCAAAACATCCGTAAAGTTATTCAAATGTGTGCTATTGGTTACCGACAATATAGGTACACCAACGGGAAGTCCAGTCCTAAATAGATCTATTCACAGCATTTGCACTTACCCCGATGAGTAATTAACGGTTCATGATAGTAGGGACTTTATGGCAAAAGTAGGGACTTAGGTAATAATGTATCAGGATAACATACAGAAAAATACTTGCATTCATGGTTTATAGCATGTATCTCCCTCGCAGGTTTATGAAACATTTAAAAGATTGAATGTGAGGCTATGAACTCACCTTAACAGTATAGGGAAATATGATTGATGGCAAAAGTATATGAAATGAAGGTAACGGCTTCGTCACACAACCTGGGTAATATGTCAAGTCTTAGTTTGATTGGATATGTTTTATGTCATAATGAAATATCATTTTGATTGGATTTATTATAGAAATATCGTATCACTATTTGGGCCATCATAATTCAGAGGTCATGTAGTAAACGTTTGAGGAGCCAGGATGCTTTAAATCGTAAATCCAGCAAACTCGTCAAAACGTATACCCAAATGAAACCCCTTACATGAAGCTTCCTAGTAATGTGATACATTATAGTTTTAAGTTTATTCAAAAGCTAGAATAATTTATATATATTTTTATAATTAATATAAAAATATAATATTTTATAAGTTTGCAAAATTGGCAATTTATACCCTTGGTTTATAAACTTTTACAAGTTTAGTCCTTTATATAAAAAGTATGTATATATTAAACCTTTAACTTTGAAACTTGGCAAAATAGGTCCTTGACTCGCTCAAACTCACCCCTCTTTATACATAGATAAATATAAACATATATAAATATATATCAAGGAACAAAATCCGCGAAATCAATGAAACCGGAAGCAGTATAGAGAGTCTCCGGGTCGTTATGTCCCAACGAGGATTGAATGGAAAATTGAATTACGGATTGACGATTGATGATTGAATGACAAAGATTTGGATATGATTAGGCACTAAACCTAATGAGCAAATGCACACAAAGATAAGCAAGGAAAATTAGCTAGAAAAAGCATAAAAGCTAGAAATGGTAAAAACACTTAAAACTTTTAAAGTAAGACATAAATAAGCTCAAATAAACTTAAGTTATGAACATTCTAATACAGATTATAAGCTTATTGAACAAGATTTTGAGCTTACTTGAGCTAAAATGGGTTGAAATAGGGTTTTTAGGTTCGTACGCCTAGTAACACTTCAAGGGTTCTTTTATCTTGATTCTTGGCTTATATTCTAAGCTTAGGGACTTTACTTGATCCTTCTTGGTCTGAGTTAAGACTCCATTGTTGTATATGATGAATTTTGAGGTGTGATTTGAAAGGGTAGGGAGTTCGGCTATTTATAGGGCTCATAACCCTTGTTGGCCAAGTTTTGAGCTTGGAGTAAGGACCAAGGGTGTAGGGGGATGACTAAGGAATGCTAGGTGATAAGTATTGTGGGCTAGAAAAATATCTAAGAGAGGTGGAAGGGTGTGGAGAGGTCACGACTGCCAATGGGTGACAAAGAGGTGTCTAGAAGCCTTAGAGCTTAAGGGTGGTGATAGAGGTGATTGTAAGGTGCTAGGGTGGCTTCTAGGTGATGTCATGGTGATGCAAGGGAGGTGCTTGAGGTGCTTGGTTGCTTAAAATGGGTAAAAATGAAGTAAAAGGGGTGTCAGGTTCATTTTATTTAGGGTTAGGGTTTAGGGTTTTATTTTCAAGTTAGGGTTAGGGTTTAAGATAGTTTAGGGTTTAGGATTAGTGTTAGGATTAAGGTTTAGGGCTTAGTTTTAAGGTTTAGGGTTTAGTTTTAAGTTTAAAGTGAAATTAGGGTTTTAGGGTTTCGTTTAGGGTTTAGGGTTTTAGATTAGGTTTTAGAATGCTTTAGGGATTAGGTTTAGGGTTTAGAAGTCATGTATTAAGTGTTTATACCTTGTGTTAAAGTGGTAGTAAGAAACTAGAATGAATTTGGAGGTAAAATGACCTAGTTTGACTTTCTTGCATTATTAACTTGTACATTGAGCTTTTGAAAGTTGTAACTTGATTTAGGAGGAAAAAGATATTCAAATGTGGTGCTATGATACTTGTATACATGCTTTAAAGGCTTGTACATTCATTTTATATGTGTACCTTACATATAATTAGGGTTTTGATGTAAACGTTAACGTTTAATGCTTGTTTTGAAATAACATTTTGAAAAGTACGTTAAATGGATAATATATTTGGTAAAATGATATTAAGATATAGACTTGACATATTTGGATGTTTACATGATATAAACATAGATATAGATGGCATTGGTAGAGGTTGTGTGAGCTCGTTTACTTTAGAGATGCAAGTTACATTGCATAATGAAATAAAGCAAAAATTTCCCAATAAAAAGGTGGTATATTATAGTGCATCTAATTTAATAGATGGATATTACATTGATGAAAATTGTGGGTTGTTATAGTCTCTCTCCTTTAAAAGAAATCTCGTCCTGAGATTTAGTTGGATGCTGGAGTGGTGTTTAAAAATAGATGTGGATACTCGGCACGAATTTGATCTTCGAGTTCCCATGTAAATTCTGGTCCTCTTTTAGAGTTCCATCTTACTTTGATTATAGGAATACGACTTTGTTTTAGTTGCTTGTCTTCTCGATCCATAATCTCCACTAGTTTTTTCTATAAAGTTGAGTTTGTCATCAAGTCAAAGCTCTTTTATTGGAATGAAAAGGGATTCATCACATAAGCATTTCTTTAGATTAGAAAGTTGGAAAGTATTATGGACATTCCTAAGCTCTTCAGGAAGCTCTAGTTTGTATGCCACTGGACCAATCCGTTCAAGGATTTTGAATGGTCCAATGTACCGAGGATTAAGCTTTCCTCGTTTTCCAAATCGTATAACACTTTTACAAGGTGATACTTTTAACATAACACGATCTCTAACTTGAAATTCTAAAGGCTTTCGCCTTACATTGGCGTAACTTCTTTGCCGATCTCTTGCAGCCTGCAAGCGTTGTCGAATTTGCACTATATTTTCAGTGGTTTCATGGATTATTTATGGTCCTGTAAGTTGAACATCTCCAACTTTGGCCCAACAAATAGGTGATCTGTAGTTTCGACCATAAAGTGCCTCGAATGGTGCTGCCTTAATACTGGCATGGTAATTGTTATTGTATGAGAATTCTACCAATGGTAAGTGTCTTTCCTATCCTTTTCCAAAATCTATAACACTTGCTCGAAGCATGTCTTTAAGTGTTTGAATGGTCCTTTCACTTTGTCCATTAGTTTCAGGATGATATGTCATACTCATGTCTAATTGAGTACCCAAAGCATTCGGTAATGATTGCCAGAATCTGGATGTGAAATGAATGTCATGATCCGAGATGATAGATATTGGCACGCAATTCCAGGAGACTATTTCTTTGATGTATAACCTTGTAAGGGTTTCCATACTATATGTCTCTCGGGCAGGGATGAAGTGTGCAGATTTAGTAAGACGATCAACAATGACCCAGATTGTGTCATGTCTGTTTGATGTTTTGGGTAGTTTTGTAATGAAATCCATTGTTATTCTCTCCCACTTCCACATAGGAAC
>BQNB010115918.1:0-21462 GCA_026074375.1 Tanacetum coccineum
TTTAAAAATCTTGAGTGACCTTGGCTTCTGATACCAATTATGGAAACTAGAAGGGGGGTTGAATAGTTTACAGGTTCGTTTTATTTTTTAAACATTAGCTTTCAAAATATTTAGATTCGATTTGTATGTTTAACCAATTCACAATATGAATAAAAAATATAACAATCTAAACTAAAGCAAATGTCGATGACTTCAAAACGAACAATCAAACGTTAACCGACAAATTCAAAACGGTCAACAAAACAAACAAATCGGCCCAAACGATCTTCTCCAAAGACAATCAAATTCGAGCAACTAACTTTAAAAACCCGACGAGGACCTACCTTGGAATTTTATCAGGAACCACCCTGGAAATTAAAAAGATATAAGAAACTCAGTAAGAAGAGCTTGTAGATTTAAACAAGAAGGAAAAAGACAGAAATATAAATGATTTCGTTGGAGATGTTGCCGGAATAAATGAAGAAGATGAAAAAGTCTTGAGTGAATATTGATGTGCACTTGTTTTTAGAGAAAACAGTGAAAATTCTTTATTGATGTGTGTGAAGACATTTACTAGAAAAGAATATAATATATATGTCTAGTACGTTACATAAATTTTTTCTGTTTACACTAGCACTCTGTAAGTACATAAATGGATAGGATACTACTAAAACTTAAAGGGTACCACTATTGGTACCCTTTGGCCCACGGGAAAGTACAAAAGGTATCAAAAAGGTACTGAAGATTCTTTTTGTCCCCCTTGTTTACAGTAAAACACAGTCTTTTATCAGTTTCTGTTTCGTATTTTTTGCCAGTTTCATACTTTTGACTCGTTAAACTTTATAATTTGTATTCCGCACTTTTAGTTTCATAATTTTATAATATAAACAAAATTAAAAAAATAAAATAAAATAAGATATATAAAATAACCAGAAAAACAAGGGGGGGTACGAATAGCTTTTTAGGGGGTATGTATAACCTACCCCAAACTTAAAAGTTGCTTATATCTACTTGGTTGTTCCCTTAAAACAAAGTCTTGAGATTTACTAGTAAAACTTTACAAATACTTTATTTCATATTTAGATATATGTATATATATATATGTATGTATATATATATATGTATATATATATATATGTATATATATATATATATATATATATATATATATATATAGTAGGGATCCAGTGAGAAGTAAATTAAAATAAGAAGTGGTGAGAAGTGACTAAAACCACACATTTGAGATGCAACGACTTGCATTAGATGCATTTTTATTCATTTAGATGCCCCATTTTGAGTTTCGAACGTTAATTTGATGAGTTAGTATTGAAAAAAATGGTTGTTGCAAATTGATTTTCTTGATTTTGGGCACATGCAGATGGAACAAAAAACAAGAGAAAAATGAATGAACTCTAAATACTTATCATGATCTAAATTAAAAGTAGAAAAACACATTATGATACGTTATAATGCATCTAAGATTATAGAGATGCATCTAATTTAAGTCGGTGCATCTCGAATATGCGGTTATAGTTACTTCTTGTCCTTCTTATTTTATGAAAACTTCTTATTTGATCCTAACTCTCTCTCTATATATATATATATATAGAGAGAGAGAGAGAGAGAGAGAGAGTTAGGATCAAATAAGAAGAAAACTTAAAATGAGAATGATAAGAATAAACCACAACCACACATTTTAGATGGGAACAATACAAAATAAATGCATCTCCCTTAAATTCTATCATCTTTAAAATTTGTGGCTATAAATCATTTCTTATTTTCTCATATACTTTTAATTCTCACGGATCCCTACTATATATATAATATATCAATATATTATATATATATCATATTATATCATATATATATATATATATATATATTATAGAAAGGCAACAATATATAAAAGACCCCAAAAAAGGGGAACCAAAAATAACATACAAGGCATCCCTACTCCATTAAACAATCTAATTAATAGAGGAAGGGACGCAAAAAAGAAAAAATAATACATATCTATATCTATACTACTTATAAAGAAAAACTATTATTTTCTTGAAAGTGAAATGTGAAAACTTAAAAATGTACAAGCCTTTGAAACTACATTGTTGCTAAATAGGAAAGTACAAGGGCTGTAGAGAATTGGAAGTGGAAAAACACACACATAAACACAGAGATTACACAAATCTCATCTCACAAAATACTCTCATCTATACCACCACAACTCCCATCACTACCACCGGACTTCACCTCCATCAGATCTCATCATAAAAGAACCACGACCGTACCTGAACACCACCATATCTCAACACCATTGTATCTAACACCGTCGTACCTCGCCACCACTGTATCTCACTGCCATCGAAACCATAGAATCACTGCCACCGAGACCAAGGATCACCAAGTTTTGAGGTATTTTTTGTTTTTGATAGGTCTAAGATTATTGATCGAGTTATTTAATTTATAGATCTGAGTTTTATACATCTTAGGCGTTTTTTTGTTACGTCGCCGCCGTCGTGTCTCGCCGGAAAAGCCTTCTGATGTCGTTGAACTTCTTGTGTTGCCGGAGAAAACTGTTGCCGCCACTTTATACGTATGCTTTATTTTTATTGTTATTAATATATATTATAGACTAAAATAAAAGCTAATGCAGATTACATTTATTAAAGGTGTGTGCCAAACATACTCATACTTTTTCATTTTGATATGATATTGAATCACACCTAGGTGTCCTCAATCATTAATTTGTTATTCACATGGTACCATATTTTAGTTGAGTACTTGTGTGCTCTTTTTACATTTCAAGTAATTGTGTATATGATAAGCTGAAGATTTGTACGGCTTATGTAGCTACTTTTGTTTACAACAAGTATAAGAAGTACTTATAGAGCCTAACTGAATAATGTCTGGTATGCAGAGAAGTATTTACAGGAAGTTTGGCATATTGTTAAGAATGCATTGAAACAACATGGAATTAAAGGTCACCTGGATTTGGTTCGTAATCAAAACATTCTTTTTTGTGAATCTGTTAATTAGTATTTATTTTTACTTCGTTTTCTTATTGTGTACGTGTGAATGTTTTGGTTAAAGGGTCTATGACCGTTTCCACTACTAAAAAGACGTATGATCCCTATATTATAATGAAATTTAAGGATCTGATCAAGAAGTGTTCCTGCACCTCAGGTATGCACGTTTATTCCATGAATCTTTACTGTTTAGTACTTTGTAAACTATAATCTTCATGTGGTATACTTTGATGCGAAGTTCTTACCCAAGTGATAGTTGTTACAGGCACTTAAGATTTTAAATGATGAAATGCAATGTGACATCATCAAGATTGGTGGTTTAGTAAGAAAGAAGGTAGTGATTGCTGATGTGTAACTTAGGTCGTTGTCGTCTGAATGATTTATTATTTGTAAGAGTTGATACAAGAAATTTGACTGCCATTATATTTATAGAAAAAATTTGTCAAACAAAGGCATCGGTTGATTGGACCTAATAAGTTCAATTCAAAGGTGTGTATTTCATTATTATTTTATATGGCAATCTCAAAATGGACAAATAGCATACCCAAGTATGCCTCATACATTATTTTGTTAAAATACGTTTTTTTATAGGATTATTGTTATGCGATCATACTAGAGTGATTTTATGAGACGAAACAGAAGGCACAGAAAAAGTATTAGCGGGTCATACAAGTTCGACTGAGACTGACCCGACCTGACATGAGCTAAATATTATCTCCTAAATCTGTTTGACCTGTAACCCGTCACATACACCTTGCCCAACGCGTTTCCTTGATATCCTATTAGTCAACTTATACTTATAGTCGTAACGTTTTGTTTGAGCTACATTCTAATTCAAGTCAAGCTGTTCTTTCCCATTTTTGTATTTGATTTATACATGTTGTTACTGAGAATCTTGTTTAAATGCAGGCATTGGAGATTTTGACACGCTGCTATATTCTCCCTCAAGTGTAACTTCTTGAATCAGTTCGTTCATAAATATTCTAATTATAATTCCCATTTCTTAGAGCACAACATATTGTTGATGCCGCCACTTTATACGTATACTTTATTTTTATTGTTGTTAATATATATTATAGACTTAATTATATAACATTGTTATAGATTGTTGTTAGTATTTGTTAGTTTTGTTTTTTTTATAGATTTTTATGTTTTTTTGTTTTTTCAGATATGGGTTTTTATAAGATTTCAGTCATTTTTTTAGATTTGTTATTGGCGCAGAATTTCACGGCTGTCGTCGCTGCTGTTGCCTGGGCCGCCCCACCATTGTCGTCGCTGCTGCTGCCTGGATATTGTAGAAAAAGGTCAATCTGCTTTCTATTATTGTAGAAAAAGTACATATAACTATAAATTTATGAGATATTCCGTGATTATTACGAGTATATTTCTAAAACTGTGTCGAAACTCTTATAAGCAAACTAACCACTATCACATTGAACACTTTCTACCTTGAATTTTCAACATGGTTGAAAAAAGTATCTATACTCCTTATAAAGAGAATTTGGCAAATTCTTGGATTCTTGAAAGTTGAAAGTTGAATATATCTATGGCAATGTTAAATCTTGAATGTTGTAAACTATCTTTGGCAATGTTGAATTCTTGAATCTTGAATGCTGTAACAGTTTACACTTAGCTGTGTAATATATTGGTGGGATTTCAATTGTTAATTTCAATTTTTTGAAGTTCAAACTTAGCTGTGCAATGTATTTTCGGAAAATTTTAAACATGGATGGGAATTAAGAAAGTCAACCGAAACTGTAATTGTATATGGCTGGGAATTAAGAAAGATCAACCGAACAAATAGTAGCTTCCTTACCAATTTTCGTTACATGATTAATAATCCTATCAAATCAACCCCTTCCTCCCTAATTTTCATTACGTGTTTAATTCCAGAATCATATGCAACAGCTTAAAGGTAAAAACTCAAGTTCTTGCACTGTTTTTGTATCAGTTATTTTTGATTCAGTTTTGCCATTTTTGTTTGAATTGGATTGAAACAATTTTTTTAATTTGTCACTTCTCTATAATTTTTAGGGTTGATTTTTTATCGAAGAACCAGAAAAATGAGGTATGTTTGTAGTATCTATTTCACTTGTTTAACCTGTCACACCCCCAAACAGGGCATGGACATAAACATGTGACCGGGGGGGGGGAGGGGTGACGTCATAATATACATCACACAAGATACAAAGAACGACCTCTAAGGGTACGTTTAGAAATCCAACATCGTTGCATTAATTAAAATATATAAAGTTTTACATAAGTTCATAGATAATATGAGGAAGCGGATAGAAGTTTTAGAAAATTGACAACGATGTTAAAACAGATAATAATAGTTCTTGATAATCGGTCCAATGCAAGGCGACCCCAAATAGCAAACAAAGACATCCATAGCTAAGCACCTGAGAAAAACATGTTAAAATATCAACATAAAGTTGGTGAAATCATAGGTTTGAATTTGATACAAGAATGGACCACAAATATTGCAAAACGCATGTGACTACTATAACAGATACAATATCACATAAAAAGGCATTTACGTTGCACTAAGCTCATGACACCGAGGCTAAATGTAATGGAAGCATGCAAAATGCTTAATATACTTGCCCTGACGGGTGCCAACATGGCGCTTCACCGTATCACTCGACATGGTATACGTCCTTTGATCATGTAAGATCTACTTACACTGATGGGGATGATTAGTCCCAAAAGATCTATTTACAACACTCGCGCTCACTTACCAAACAACTGATCATAAGTAACTAATGGTTCATGATAACTCGGGAATACAAGTTTCAACATTTACTTAGGCAACACGTAAAAAAGATTGGGAAAAACGTAAAGCAATTATGTCCAATGTTTAAAAGCAAGCAATGTTTCTCACCCCAAATAGTAAATCAAGTAGTAAAAACGTGGGGCTATGAACTTACCTTAAGCAAGTAGTGAGAAAGATATTCAACGAAGTGAATAACGATAACGAACAACTCTAACCGCGACCTAATTAATAGACGCGCTTTATAAACGAGAAACAAATACGAAACATCGGATAATACGCTTGTAAGAGAAATAGACATCCATAAGTGTTTGCGCTTTAGTTTATATAGTAAAATGTGTCATTATGAAAGTATAAGGTTTATAGTTACGTTACGCCATGTTATAAGAAAAGTTTTTATTTTAGGAAAGTTACTATTTTAGGAAAGTTCTAAGTTTCAAGACGTTAATACCGTCCCTTAATATTTGATGATTCCATGATCCTAAAACGCACTAGTTAAACCTGAACGCCTAACTTCTAAGAAGTCCATCCTCGCTAAATAAATATCAAGAAGTTACTATTTTAGAAGTTTCCCGTTTTAAGAGAAATCCCTGCCATATATTTAGTGACGTTTTCTAAATTTTTCTACTTAATATACTAGTGTCTACACATAATGTTTCGCCAATAGTTTAAAAAAGCTCAAATATGTCCGAAAAAGTGTTCCGAAAACCTCTTTTTGATTTTTCAATCACACCTAAAAAATAAGTATTTTTTTTCCAAAAAGTGCTCTAAATTCATTTCGCCATAACCCTCGGGCAGTTTTAAAAAAAAAATAAAATCAAATCCGCTTTTTTAGGTGTGCGATATTATGAAAAAATCAATCTTTCGAAACAAGCTCTCTAAAAAACTACTTTTCTTGCCTAATGAAAAACATTTTTAAGGTCCCTAAAACCTCAAAACAACAAAATCGGATCCAGCAACATATTTTCACACTCAAAACGCTCCTAAAAATCCATCCAAACTTCACAATATTGCCTAAAACTAACTAACCCCGTTCACTACTAATCCATCCAACAACAACCACAAACTTGAATCTATTCTAGTGTTTCCCATCATTCTCTTTGGTTGCAACCCACAAGTTCACTCATCCCTTTCCATAATCAATGTAATAATATTCAGAAACATAGAAAAACTTTTATTAGTTTAATAAACGCCACTAGTTTCTTTTTGAAAATAACAAACAAACACTAAGGATATATATATAAGACTTGAATCAAGAAAAGAGAGATATAAAAGTGAAATCAAGAATATTACTTACAAAAGAAGAGAATCAAGATGAAAAACAAGTATCCTAACTATGAACATAAAACCAAGATCTTAAAATCCATAAAAATCTTGCAAAAACCCACATTGAATAATCAAAACCTTAAACTTATAATCGTGAACAAACCCTTGGAATCAAAGGAAAATAACCCCAACACTTGAACCACTCTTAGGATATGAACAAGAACACCTAGAATACTTGGATCTTGAAGGAAATTAAGAAAAATAAACCCTAAGAGGGTGTTTGTTGTGTGCGGTGAGCAAGAAGGAGAGAAAGAGAGATAAGAGATTTTTGATGAGGTTTGGAAATGAGAAATGACCTAGTATGTGTTATAACATGGTATTTATAGGAGGAATTAGGGTTTTAAGGTGTAAGATATTGTGTGAACCAAGGTATCAAGAGTCTAGGTAACCAACACACACCAAAAATGTGTGTGGGTGTGGGTTTGGACGCAACAAGCCACAAGGGGGGGGGGGGTTCAAGCGTTGATCAATAGTTATACAAATTAAATCAAATGCTTAGTGGAGTTGTGGTCCTCCATGGGTGAATGAAGACAAAGGGTGTAAGAGTCACATGATAGTGCATGGGAGATGAATACAAAGATGTCCCTATCTTGCATGTGATGGTGTTTTCTTTTGAAAATTTGAAATAAAGATGAAAGATGCTCTTTGATTTAATTAAGTGTGGGTGTATGCGTGAGTTTGGAGTAAAGGAGGAGGGGTAAATGAAATTTTTGACTTATAAACACGAGATGTGCGATAACTAAAGTTTACACGAAAAGATTACGGGTTTCCGGGTCTCCGTTTGACCTAAAATGCTAAAACCGTACGACGTACGCGAAAAACGTATAAATCGCGAACGAAAGTGAACGTGACCTACGTAACATTTTAAAATGATAAAATAATGCATATAACACGTAGACTATTCCAAGTTCTAATCCAGAAAGCGTCCGATAACGATTTTCAGTTTTACGCGGGACAACTTCCTGGAAAATTGTCAGATTCAAACGTAACGTATAAAAGTCAAAAATAATGGCCAGAAAAGTTTAAATATTGACCTGAAATTTGAGGGGTGTGACATCCTTCCCCCGTTAAAAGAGCTTTGTCCTCAAAGCTTAAGACGTAACTTTAGACGTAGATGCAGGGTTAGCAAAAAGATGAGGGTACTTTTTCTTCATTTGGTCTTCGCGCTCCCAAGTAAACTCGGGACCTCGTCTAGAATTCCAACGAACCTTCACAATCGAGATACGGCTCTGTTTCAAACGTTTGACTTCCCGATCCATGATTTCAACCGGTTCCTCGATGAAATTAAGCTTGCCATCAATCTGAATTTCGTCCAACAGAATAGCTAGCGGTTCATCAGAAAAACACTTTTTCAGATTGGAAACATGAAAAGTACTATGGACACGACTTAGTTGATCCGGGAGTTCAAGTCGGTAAGCGACTGTTCTAAATTTAGCAAGGATTTTAAAAGGTCCAATATAACGAGGGTTCAGCTTCCCCCGTTTGCCAAAACGTATCACCCCTTTCCATGGTGATACCTTCAACATAACCTTATCTCCAACTTGAAACTCCAATGACTTACGTCTCCTATCGGCGTAGCTCTTTTGTCTATCACGTGTAGCTTGAATATGTTTCTTGATTTGGATGATCTTTTCAGTAGTCTCGTGAATGATGTCTAGGCCAGTAAGCTGAGCATCTCCAACCTCAGCCCAACAGACAGGCAATCGACACTTATGATCGTACAGTGCTTCGAATGGTGCAGCTTTGATACTCGTGTGATAACTATTATTGTACGAAAATTCTACCAATGGTAGGTGTCTATCCCAACTTTTTCCGAAATTGATCACACAAGCATGCAGCATGTCCTCTAAGGTTTGGATGGTCCTTTCAGTATAACCATCGGTCTGAGGGTGATAAGCCGTACTCATGTCTAATTAAGTACTTAGAGCTTTCTGAAGTGATTGCCAGAATTCAGATGTGAACCTACCATCTCGATCAGAGATGATCGAAACGGGCACACCATGCCTCATGACTACTTCCTTTAAGTATTGTCTAGTCAACTTTTCCTTCGAGTCGTTCTCCCTCATTGGTAGAAAATGAGTAGATTTAGTAAGGCGGTCAATAATTACCCAAATTGTGTCTTGTCCAGTTGACATCTTTGGCAATTTAGCAACGAAATCCATTGTGATGTTTTCCCATTTCTAAACTGGGATCACGGGTTAAACCAACAAACCAGAGGGTTTTTGGCATTCGGCCTTGACCTTGGCACATGTCAGACACTTACTGACATAGGTAGCAATCTCGACTTTCATATTGGGCCACCAATATAGTTTCTTTAGATCTTGGTACATCTTGTCTGATCCAGGGTGGATCGAATACTTTGACTTATGCGACTCATGCATAATCAAAGCTCTCAAGTCACCATAACAGGGTATCTAACTCCTACTCCTTAAACATAATGTTTTGTTAGCACGGGGTTCGAGCTTCTTAATCATACCACACAAATCTTCAATTCCATAATTCTCCTTTTTCCTTGCCTCAGCTTGAGCATTCAAAATTCTCTTAGGAAGATTTAAACCAATAGTCATAACTAGGGCTCAAACTCGTAGTGGCTTAATCCTTTCCTCGTGACTTAGCGCATCAGCCACCACGTTCGCCTTCCCTGGATGATAACGAATCTCACAGTCGTAGTCACTCACCAATTTCAACCATTGACGTTGTCTCATGTTTAACTCCTTTTGATCAAGAATATGATGTAAACTCTTATGATCATTGAACACAACGCACTTCGTGCCGTACAAATAATGTCTCTATATTTTAAGAGCGAACACTACAGCTTCAAGTTCTAAGTCATGTGTAGTGTAATTCTTCTTATGAATCTTAAGTTGGCATGACGCGTAGGTTATGACCTTTTCCCTTTGCATCAAAACTGCGCCCAACCCTTTGTGAGAAGCATCACAGTAAACCACAAAGTTTTCACTACCTTCGGGTAAAGCCAAAATTGATGCACTACACAATTTTTGCTTCAACAGCTGAAATGCATCTTCTGCCTTTTCACTCCAATCAAACTTCACGCTCTTTTGAGTCAGCTTCGTCATAGGCTTGGCAATTTTTGAAAAACCTTTGATAAATCGTTGGTAATAGCCAACAAGACCTAGAAATTAACGAATCTCTGTCGGAGTCTTGGGCGATGCCCAATCCTTGATTGACTCAATCTTAGCTGGGTCTACGTGAATGCCTTCACTATCAATCACATGACCGAGAAACTGTACCTTTGAGAGCCAAAATTCACACTTTGAAAACTTGGCGTACAATTCCTTCTTCTTAAGTAATCTCAAAATTCTTCATGCTCCTTCTTAATTTTTAGAGTAGATCAAAATGTCATCGATGAAAACTATCACAAATTTATCCAGATATGGCTTGCACACCCGATTTATCAGATCCATGAATACCGTCGGTACGTTGGTTAGTCTAAACGGCATCACTTGAAACTCATAGTGACCATAGCGTGTTCTAAACGCTGTCTTTGGAATGTCTTCCTCCCAAACTCTGAGTTGGTGATAACCAGACCTCAGGTCGATCTTAGAGTAGACTCTTGACCCTTGCAACTGATCAAACAAGTCATCGATTCTCTGAAGTAGGTATCGGTTCTTCACAGTAAGTTTGTTTAGTTCACGGTAGTCGATACACATCCAAAAAGATCCATCTTTCTTTTTTACAAACAAGACCGGAGCTCCCTAGGGTGAGGAACTTGGTCTTATGAACCCTTTGTCAGAAAGTTTTGCAGTTGAGTAGACAACTCTTGCAGTTCTGACGGTGCTAGTCTATACGGGGCTCGTGCTACAAGTGCAGCACCAAGGACTAAGTCAATTTGGAATTCAACTTGTCGAGTCGGTGGTAATCCAGGAAAGTCTTTTGGAAAGACTTCCGGAAAGTCCCGTATGATAGGCACGTCTTCAATTCGCTTCTCCTTTGACTTGTCTTTGGTTCCCTTCTTTGTAACTTGTGCTAGAAAAATTTGGCAACCCTTTTTAATATATTTTTGAGTTTTGGTGCACGATATAATGCTCAACCTCGACTTCTTCTCCTTGCCACTTCTATCACCTTGGACTATCAAAACTTCATTCCCATAGGGAATCCGTACAATCTTCTCATCACAAACGATTACCGCATAATGGTTTTGCTAACCAATCCATGTCGATGAGGCATTAGGTCTATGTTAAATGGGTGACCTAACAATCCTAATATACAACCTCTAAGCATAGTATTTGTTTCCTAAATTCTCTCATCGGCTAATTCGATAGCATAACTAATGTCTAACATAGAGGTGATAACATCGAGTAAAGCACTAAAGGCAGACGACACGAAACTCCTATATGCGCCTGAATCAAATAACATAGAAGCATAGTGATTGTTGAGAAGAAACGTACCCGTAACGACATTGGAATCAGGTTTAGCTTCTCCTCCTCCCAGCACATATTCCTTCCCTCTAGCTTCATCGGTCTTTTCCCAGCTTTGTTTCCACGTGACAGATTCTTTAACTTGGGACACTCATTCCTGTAGTGTCCTTGCCTTTCACACTCAAAACAAGTAAGAACCCTATGATTCACTACTAGGGATCTCTGAGTAGCTGTGGTAGCAACATCATTCATACAATCCCTGGTCATATGCCTGACCTTGTTGCACTTCTTGCATTTTACAGTACATGGCCCTTTATGGTGTAGCTTACATTTGTTGCAGTAAGGCAAAGGCCCAACATATCCCCTTTTCTCATTGTTACCAGCCGTGTAGGCTCTTGCCACACTTTGTCCACCAACATTCTGTCTCTTATATGGGGGTTGTTGTACGCGGTTGTCCTTCTGGTTGTTATCAAACCTTCTTTTGTTCTCAGCATTTTTCACAGCATATCTCTTTAAATTTTGTTCCATTAAATTATTTGCAATACGAACAGCATCTTGTAGTCTTGTGGGCTCAGCAGCAATTACATTCCCTTAGATGTTATTGGGGAGACCTCCAATGAATTTCTCAACCCGATCCTCCTCCCCGAGGACTATCTTGGTGCACATCATAGTAAGTTCTTGAAATCTCTTGTATAAGCAGCCAAATCATTATTCTTCACTGTCAAGTTCCACAGCTCGGATTCCATTTTCTGAATTTCATTTCTTAGGAAATACACCTCAGTCATTAGCTTCATAAGCTCTCTCCATGACATGGAAAATGCAGCATCAGCTCCAATTTTCCTTAACATCCAAATCTACTACAACCTCAACAACAGTAGCATCAGCCTCGATATCCGCCAACACATCTGTATCAATGTCCTCCTCAACACTATCCTCTGGTGAGATAGAATCCCTAAACCTCTTGCGAGATGGAAGGAGATCAGCATGAGAAGGAACTAAATCTCTCGAAGCATGGATAGATGAAGTAACGATAGCAGTAGGGGACCTACATCTCTTGCGAGATGGTCCAGCAGATGACTCAGAAGAAGAATCCCCAGTTGACGACTCGGATGTCGTCGGTGGATACATGGTAGATAATGGGGCAGACCTCTAACGGTGATAGGCCTCGCTACACCATGGAGTCCTAGAAAGTAGGGGATAAACAAATCTTAGTGGTGCGGACGAATCAGCAACGGTGGTGTCTAGTGGTGTATGTCCAGATAAAGAATGACCCGAAATAGAATGCCCAGATGATGAATGATCTAAATATGAATGATTTGATGATGATTCGGAAGTAAAATGATCCAAGTGATGTGATGTGTACCTCAATGCTAAACGATGAGAAGATAAAGGTCTAACCGACTTCCTCACGGTCAATGCCCTACATGGCCCGCCAGGTTGAGTACGGTAAAGTCGACCGATGGGAATGTCCTCCCCGGGTCGGATAAGAATAGCTCGTCATCATCGATGATATCAGTAGATGGTGCGACAACAGCTGATGGTGCGGGTGGAATGGGAGCAGTAGGGATCTTTGGAGTAGAAGTAGTAGGTGATGATGATCGTGATGCAACTCTGCTCCTCTACCTAGTAAGCATAGCATCATGAGGTATAGGTGATACATGCCTCTCGGGCATCTCAGTATCTGACTTTGAATTGTCTAAACACATAAAAGGTGAAACCATAGGTGCTATAGATAAGGGAGGTAGTGAACTCTCCGATGGATCAGCCTCTGATGATGAATGAGTATCAAGCTCCAACACCCTAACAGATGAGGCAACTGCAGCCGCCCCCACCTCTGGTGCAACCAGGACCTCAACAGAAATAGAACTGATAAGAATAACTCGCGGAATAGAGGATCCTACACTCTTGACTGATAAGTCTGAAGAAATAGAAATAACCGGAGCTGCCATAACCTACACAAGCAAAAGTTTATCTAAATCCCATTTATATGAAACCATGCCAATGCGTGCAATGCAGGAAAAATATAGATGTAAAATATAGTCATGGCAAAATTATATGTAATATAATTATGGAAATGTATTATAATTAATACACGTATACTTATCGATAGTAATTACATACGTAAGCAAGTAGAAACACGTAGGATCACATATTGGTTATAGACCAGACCTAATATTCTACCTGGTTCTCTATAACCTTGGCTTTGGATACCAATCTGTCACACCCCCAAACGGAGCCTGGACGAAAACACGTGTCCCGGGGCGTAACGTCATAATATACATCACACAAGATACAAAGAACCACCTCTAAGGGTACGTTTAGAAATCCAACATCGTTGCATTAATTGAAATAGTTAAAGTTTTAAATAAGTTCACAGATAATATGCGAAAGCCAATAGAAGTTTTAGAAAATTAACAGCGATGTTAAAACAGATAATAATAGTTCTTGAAAATTGGTCCAATGCAAGGCGACCCCATATAGCAAACAAAGACATCCATAGCTAATCACCTAAGAATAACATGCTAAAACGTCAACATAAAGTTAGTGAATTCATAGGTTTGAATTTGATACAAGAATGGACTACAAATATTGCAAAATGTACGTGACTATTATAACAGATACAATATCACATAAAAAGTCATTTACGTTGCACTAAGCTCATGACACCGAGGCTAAATATAATGGAATCATGCAAAATGCTTAATAAACTTGCCTTGATGGGTACCAACATGGCGCTTCACCATATCACTCGACATGGTATACGTCCGTTGAACATGTCAGAGCTACTTATACGGACCGGGATGATTAGTCCTAATAGATCTATTTACAACACTCGCGTTCACTTACCAATCCAACTGATCATAAGTAACTAAAGGTTCATGATAACTCGGGCATACAAGTTTCAACATTTACTTAGGCAACACGTAAACAAGATTGGGAAAAATGTAAAGCATTTGTGTCTAATGTTTAAAAGCAAGCAATGTTTCTCCCCCAAAATAGTAAAGCAAGTAGTAAAAATGTGGGGCTATGAACTCACCTTAAGCAAGTAGTGAGCAAGATATTCAACGAAGTATATAACGATAACGAGCAACTCTAACAACGACCTAATTAATAGACGCGCTTTAGAAACGAGAAATAAATACGTAACATCGGATAATACGCTCGTAAGATAAATAGACATCCATAAGTGTTTGCACTTTAGTTTATATAGTAAAATGTGTCATTATGAAAGTATAAGGTTTATAGTTATGTTACGCCATGTTATAAGAAAAGTTTCTATTTTTGGAAAGTTACTATTTTAGGAAAGTTCTAAGTTTCGAGACGTTAATACCGTCCCCTAATATTTGATGATTCCATGATTCTAAAACGCACTAGTTAAACCTAAACGCCTAACTTCCAAGTCCATCTCGCTAATAAATATCAAAAGTTACTATTTTTAAAAGTTTCTCGTTTTAGAAATCCCGACAATATATTTGTGACGTTTCTAAAGTTTCTACTTAATATACTAGTGTCTACATATGTTTCGCCAATGTTTTAAAAGCTTAAATATGTCCTAAAGTGTCCGAAAACCTCTTTTTAATTTCCAATCAACACCTTAAATAAGTATTTTTCCAAAAAGTGTTCCAAAATTCATTTCGCCATAACTCGGCCGTTTTAAATCCGCCTTTAGTGTGCGATATATGAAAATCTATCTATTCGAAACAAGCTCTCTAAAAACTACTTTCTTGCCTAATGAAAACATTTTTAAGTCGCCCAAAATCTCAAAACAAAATCGGATCAGCAACTATATTTTTCACAAACGCTCCCAAAAATCCATCCAAACTTCACAATAATGCATAATCTAGCCTAATCTCAATTCACAACTAATCCACAACAAAACCACACCTAAAACTAACCTAATCCTTTCATTTATATTATTGCAACTCACTTTTCAACTCACCTCACCAAGATCGCAAAATCATAAACATATTACTTCCATTTTTATAAAAGATGACAAGATATTATTTCATTTCTTTTTTTTATAAAAGTGTCACAAACACATGGATTCTTAAGCATGAACAAGATTCATAAGAATGAAAGAGAAAATCAAAAGAAATATCAAGAAATGCTTACAAGAATGAAGAACAAGAAGCAATAACACAAGATCTATACCCAAAAACACTAGATCTTGAAAACCCACTAATAAAACTAGAAACCCTAACTTTTAGATCTTGAGAAAACCCTTGAAAATCAACCAACTAATACTTCAAACCACCTTAGGTAACCTTAGAAATAAATTTGGTATACTTGTATCTTGCTAGAAATCAAAGACATAGAAAGTGTATGGCTGTGTGGTGGTGGTCATGGGTTTCAAAGACAAAAGGAGAGAGGAGAATTTTTTTGGTGAGGCTATGGAAGTGATGAATGACCTAATGTATGTATAAGGGGTTTATATAGGGTAATACTTATGGTTTAGGGCACTTGGTGTGAACCTTAGCTAAATGGAAAGCTTGCACCATCCACCTTTATGGACCATAGGGTGCGTCTGGTTTTGTGGTTCAAGGAAAAGGACCAAACAAAATTTTCCTAGTCAAGGGTTCAATATACAAGTCTTGATTCATGGTTTTAGGTCGAATGGTGTACATGTGATCAAGTGTCAAATGTATAAGTTACATGGGATCCTTGTGCATGAAGGTGACTTGCTCGTATGTCACTTTCTCATCTTACATGCACACAAGGGTGAAAATTTTAAAATAAGATGTCATTTAATTAATTTAAAGTATGCATATGTGTAGATTTCGTGGGTTTGAAGGGAGCGGAGGGACGTGAATGAAAATTTTTACTTATCAACACGAGATATACGATAACTAAAGTTTACACAAAAAGATTTTGGGTTTCCGGGGTTCCGTTTGATCAAAAACACAAAAAACGTAAATTATACGTTAAATCGTAAAAGTAAGTATCAGAAGTGATCTTAAACTATGAAACACTTATGAAAGATAAAATAACTCATATAATATCTAGACTAATCATAATCTGAAGTCGGAACGCGTCCGATGACGTTTTTCAGATTTACGCGGGTTAACTTCCCGGTAAACTGCTAAATTCAAACGTAACGTATAAAAGTAAAAAATAATGATCGAAAAAGTTTAAAATATTGACCTGAAATTTACAGGGTGTGACATCCTTTCCCCGTTAAAAGATATTTGTCCTCAAATCTTAAGACGTATCTTTAGACGCAGGTGCAAGGTTAGCAAAAAGATGAGGATACCTTTTCTTCATTTGGTCCTCGCGCTCCCAGGTAAACTCAAGACCTCGCCTTGAGTTCCAACAGACTTTCACAATTGGGATGCGGCTTTGATTTAGGCATTTAACTTCTCGATCCATGATTTCAACCGGTTCCTCAATGAAATTAAGCTTGTCATCAATCTGAATTTCGTCCAACGGAATAGCTAGCGGTTCGTCGGAGAAACACTTTTTCAGATTGGAAACGTGAAAAGTACTATGGACACGACTTAGTTGATCTGGAAGTTCAAGTCGGTAAGCGACTGTTCCAACTTTAGCAAGGATTTTAAAAGGTCCAATATAACTAGGGTTCAACTTCCCCCGTTTACCGAAACGTATCACCCCTTTCCATGGCGATACCTTCAACATAACCTTATCTCCAACTTGAAACTCCAATGGCTTACAATTCCTATTGGTGTATCTCTTCTATCTATCACGTGCAGCTTTCATACGTTTCTTGATTTGGATGATCTTTTCTGTAGTCTCGTGAACGATTTATGGGCAGTGAACTGAGCATCTCCAACCTCAGCCCAATAGACAGGCGATCGACACTTACGACCGTATAGTGCTTCGAACGGTGCAACTTTGATACTCGTGTGATAACTATTGTTGTGCGAAAATTCTACTAATGGTAGGTGTTTATCCCAACCTTTCCCAAAATCAATCACACAAGCACACAACATGTCTTCTAAGGTTTGGATATGCATATGTGTAGATTTCATGGGTTTAAGGGGAGTGGAGGGATGTGAACGAAATTTTTTACTTATCAACATGAGATATACGATAACTAAAGTTTACACAAAAAAAATCGGGTTTCCGGGTTCTGTTTGATCAAAAACGCGAAAACACAAATTATACGTTAAATCGTAAAAATAAGCATCGGAAGTGATCGTAAACTATGAAACACTTAGAAAAGATAAAATAACTCATATAATGTCTAGACTAATCATAATCCAAATTCGAAACGCGTCGGATGATGTTTTTCAGATTTACGCGGGTTAACTTCTCGGTAAACTACTAAATTCAAACGTAACGTATAAAAGTCAAAAATAATTATCAAAAAAGTTTAAAGTATTGACCTGAAATTTACAGGGTGTAACATCCTTCCCCCGTTAAAAGATCTTTGTCCTCAAATCTTAAGACGTATCTTTAGACGCAGGTGCAGGGTTAGCAAAAAGATGAGGATACTTTTTCTTCATTTGGTCCTCGCGCTCCCAGGTAAATCAGGACTGCCTTGAGTTCCACAAACTTTAATAATTGGATGCGGCCTTTACTTTAGTCGTTTAATTTCTTGATCCATGATTTCAACGGTCCAAATGTAATTAAGCTTGTCTCAATCTGAATTTCGTCCAACGGAATAGGCTAGCAGCTCGATCGAGAAACACTTTTTCAGTTTGGAAACGATGAAAAGTATATGGATACGACTTAGTTGATCCGGTGAGTTCAAAGCGGTAAGCGGCTGTTCTACTTTAGCAATGATTTTAAAAGGTCCAAATAAACGAGGTTTCGGCTTCTCGTTTATCGAAAACGTATTCACCCACTTCTCTCACATGTTGCGGCTCCCGTTGCAGATACATGCACACCATAATTATAGATCTTCCTCACAACTCCCGTCACACCTCTGTCCTACCCGAACGTACACTCAGAATACAGTATAACACTACAACACAGTACTACTACCGCTCTAAAGCGCCCAGAGTTACATGACAACTGTACCCTGTACGCAAATATCCTCATCACCCCTGTCTCGCCCGTAAATCTATCATGAGTCTGCACTATATGGGAACTGCTATTATATTATATAAGTTTATAATGTATGACTGCTATATGTTCTGTAGAGTCTCAGGAGGTATGAGTCATACTTAGGACTAAGGAGAGTCTTCTATTGCGACCACTCTCCTTAAGAAGACTTTCAGTGCACTCCTGCTAGCACAGAGCTGTTAAGGCATGTGAGATACATAAGATTCCTCAGAAGATATGGAGCGTATCTGAGATGTGCCGTTCTTGACCAGATCGACGCCACGACCTCGATGTGACGATAACTGATTAGTTGTGATGTGCCGAGAAATATAATTTCTCCTAGTCTGTAAAGCGCTGAGCGCTTCGTCTGGATGACTGTCTACTGATGCTAGAGGAGATTCCACGTCACCATGTATCGTTCATGCGCACAAGCATTGCAAGACATCTAATGTCGTCTCACGCGATTTTGTGAGAGAATCTGGATCCCAGTCATAGACCTCTATCGTGTCCTTTGTACAAGTTGTGGTCTAAGCGGACGCAGATACAGACATGCCGAACTGACTCATAGCTAAATTCCCACTACATATGACAGTACACTAAACATCAACTAATGTGTCTGTTGTTGATCTGCTCTCAGCCGTAACCTATGAGTGCACTCTTTTTGTGTACTCATTGTTGCTCAGAAACTCGGAGTCATCAATGGAGAGATATATGAGTAGATGAGGATCTGAGTTGTGTGTCGATGGAGAGTAAGTTATGTCAAGCGATAGTGGTTAGCTCGAGCTTCATTCGCACCTATGTCTTCTTTTGTAGAAGATCGAGGACACTCAAAATAACTCATCTATCAAGTGATAAGCCGTACTCATATCCAATTGAGTACCTAGAGCTTTGTTTAGCGATTTCCATAATTGGGATGTAAATTTATTGTCTCGATCAGAAATAATCAAAACTGGCACACCATGCCTTGAGACTACTTCCTTCAAGTATTGTCTCATCAACTTTTCCATTGAGTCGGTTTCTTTCATTGGTAATAAATGAGCAGATTTGGTGAGGCGGTCAACAATTACCCAAATTGTATCTTGACCAGTCAAAGTCTTTGGCAATTTAGTAACGAAATCCATTGTGATGTTTTCCCATTTCCAAACCGGGATCACAGGTTGAACCAATAAACCAGATGGTTTTTGGCATTCGGCCTTGACCTTGGCATAGGTCAGACACTTACTGACGTAGGTGGCAATCTCGCTTTCATATTGGGCCACCAATACAGTTTCTTCAGGGCTTGGTACATCTTGTCCGATCCAGGATGGATCGAATACTTTGACTTATGTGACTCATGCATAATTAAAGCTCTCAAGTCACCATAACAGGGTATCCAACTCCTATTCTTTAAATACAACGTTCCGTCAGCACGGGGTTCAAGCTTCTTAATCATACCATACAAATCTTCAGTTCCATAATTCTCCTCTTTTCTTTCCTCAGCTTGAGCATTCAAAATTCTTTTAGGAAGATCTAAATCAATAGTCATAACTAAGGCTTGAACTCGTAGTGGCTTAATCCTTTCCTTGCGGCTTAGCGCATCAGCCACCACGTTCGGCTTCCTCGGATGATAACAATACTCACAATCGTAGTCACTCAACAGTTCAAACCATCTACGTTGTCTCATGTTTAACTCTTTTTGATCAAGAATATGTTTCAAACTCTTATAATCAGTGAACACAACGCACTTTGTGCCGTACAATAATGTATCCACATCTTGAGAGCGAACATTATAGCTCTAAGTTCTAAGTCATGTGTAGTGTAATTCTTCTCATGAATTTTGAGTTGGCGTGACGCGTAGGCTATGACCTTTTCCCTTTGCATCAAAACTGCGCCCAACCCTTTACGAGTAGCATCATAGTAAACCACGAAGTTTTCACTACCTTCGGGTAAATCCAAAATCGGTGCACTACACAATTTCTGCTTCAACAGCTGAAATGCAGCTTCTGCCTTTTCACTCCAATCAAACTTCACGCTCTTTTGAGCCAGCTTCCTCATAGGCTTGGTAATTTTTGAGAAACCTTCGATAAATCGTCGGTAGTAGCCAACAAGACCTAAAAATTGATGAGTCTCTGTCAAAGTCTTGGGTGATGCCCAATCCTTGATTGACTCTATATTAGCTGGGTCAACGTGAATCCCTCCACTATCAATCACGTGACCGAGAAACTGTACCTTTGAAAGCCAATATTCACACTTTAAAAACTTGGCGTACAATTCCTCCTTCTTAAGTAATCTCAAGATTAACCTAAGGTGCTCTTCATGCTCCTTCTTATTCTTAGAGTAGATCAAAATGTCATCTATGAAAACTATCACGAATTTATCCATATATGGCTTGCACACCCGATTCATCAGATCCATGAATACCGTCAGTGTGTTGGTCAGTCCAAACGGCATCACTTGAAACTCATAGTGACCGTAGCGTGTTCTAAATGTTGTCTTTGGAATGTATTCCTCCTGAACTCTGAGTTGGTGATAACCAGATCTTAGATCGATCTTAGAGTAGACTCTTGACCCTTGCAACTGATCAAACAGGTCGTCGATTCTCGGAAGTGAATATCGATTCTTCACAGTCAGCTTGTTCAGCTCGCGGTAGTCAATACACATCCAAAAAGATCCATCTTTCTTTTTGACAAACAAGATTGTGGCTCCCCAGGGTGAGTAACTCGGTCTTATAAATCCCTTGTCAGAAAGTTCTTACAGTTGAGTATACAGTTCTTGCAGTTCTGACGGTGCTAATCTATACGGGGCGCGTGCCACAGGTGCAGCACCAGCGACCAAGTCGATTTGAAATTCAACTTGTCTCGTTGGTGGTAATCCAGGCAAGTCTTCTGGAAAGACCTTCGTAAAGTCCCATACAGTTGGCACGTCCTCAAGTCGCTTCTCCTTCGACTTGTCTTTGGTTTCCTTCTTCGTAACTTGTGCCAAAAAATTTAGGCAACCT
>BQNB010115920.1:0-21461 GCA_026074375.1 Tanacetum coccineum
AGAACCACTTTTTTGTACAGATTCAGCCTTTTTACTCCTAATAATGCATGATGTACATCATATCAATGCAATATGTCATTTTTGTAAATATCCACTACTTATTTTAGAAAAAATAAATAAATAAAGGGCAATTGAGGTATTTTGTACTCACCCCTAAATAAATGCTAGTAACCGTGTATATCATATACCACGCCAGATCTGATCATAAATTAACCCTCTTTTTCTCTCAACCACCAAAACCGCACAAAGATACCACGCCATATCTGATCATAAATTTTTCACTTTGGCCAGCCATCTCTCCCTCCCTCTGCCTTGAAATCGATTTAATGTTCGTATATTGTTAGAGATTGTGTAAAAAGGTAAACCTTTTTAAAAAAAACTAAACCACTGATGGATCTTTTTTTATTAAATTTCCAACAAAATTTAATGAAGAAAAAAAATAAAGGAAGCAATCATGTAAGTTTTAATGTTTGGCTTTTACTTTTATACGAGTATTTGTTTTCCACAGTCAATGGATAACAAATTAAATTTGAAATTTTGTTTGTTTTGTTGAAAGTAAAAATCTTCAATTGTTGATTTATATAAATCATAAGAGGTAATTAAAGTCAATTATATACATCGAATCATGACATCCTTTTAATTAATCCATTCCGTTGATTGTTCATCATCTCGTAATTAATTTTGTATTTATATTTGTGAGTAATTATGATTATGTCTTTCGGATGATTGTTTCTTAATTAATTTTTCATTTATATTTGTTATTAATTGTGATTATGTTTTTGACCAAAACATGACAATAGTGCACATGATGGAGATTGGGATTTTGCCAGGTGACGATGAAACTTTCAAATAATCAAGTGTTTTGCTGAGTTAGAGCCACGTAGGATAACCTTTTATCGTTTAGTGGCATTTCCCCGACGACATTTGTCGTCGGGGATAAGTTCGTCACCCGTCATCCTTTTTCTTGTAGTGTCTCTCGGTGCACGAGTCCTGGTTCCAAATCAATACAACGGCGTACATGATTATTGGCCCATCTTAATTTATGATACGATTGTTGTTTAGAAGATATTCAATTGTATTATGTCCTACAAATTTTAACAGTTGAACAATTCGTCCATTGCTTTTATATTTAATTGAACCGAATAAAACGTGACAAGTCTCGAGGTACAACCGGCATGTTTCGCCAAAATTTGTCTATCTGGATTTCAAGATAAAATGCGTCAAAACTGCGAAAAGTGATAGCATTTTTATCGTAGGCTGCACCTTAACAATGGTATGATTTTTGACTACTTTCCATTGCGTATAATATTGTTTGTCACTTAAATATTTGGTCATAAGCTAGTGTCGATTGTTGTAACAAAACTGATTCTATTTTGATGACGTTTACGTGTTATGACTATAGATTCGTTTGGTTGTTATGAGTCACGAATTATATTCGGTCACATTTATCTTTTTGTTTAAGTGTTATTTTATTAACTAGTCTTACAATTAATTTAACATGACATAATTTGATATAACTAGTTCTTTCTTTGTTTTATTTATTTTGTTTTTAGTGGGGATGACTCAATCATAGGAAACACGGCGTGTGGTAGAGATGATCAACAAATCCACTTGTGATTTTAGAAGTCGTGCACATATGTTCCTGAGGCGTGCATATATGTTCTTGGAATGACGTTCATATGTTTTAAAAATTTTGATGAGAAAAATAAAGCGTGCATATATTTTCTTTTGAAGAGTGCACCTATGTTTTTGGATGACAAGCACATCTTTAATTAACAAGACACATTTGTATTTGAATTGTATTTTATTTTATATCAAATATTTGTTTACTATTTATTTTTGGTTTGTTTTAAATTTTAAAGTTTACATGTATATGTTTATGTTTTTTGTCATAAATTTTAAAGATTAAAAAATATAAACTATAAACATATGTGTCAATGTCTAAACAATTCTACGCAAGAAACATACCTAAATTTAAAAGATTAAAAAAAACATATATGCACCTTAATTTCTGAAAAAATGTATACTGAAAAAAAGTATAAAAAAATAGTTTCGAAAATCAAGGAAAATAAAAAAACGTTTTTAAATTAAAAAAATTCAAAAAGAAAAATTAAAATGTGTTTTGACTATTATACCCTTTTGAATTAAGAAAAACAATTAATAATATACTAAATTCCTATTGGTTCAAAGTGGTTCTGTAGGTTATGTACAAAAAAATGGTTCTGCAAAGAACGACCCCCTATATATATATATATATATATATATATATATATATATATATAGAGAGAGAGAGAGAGAGTTAGGATCAAATGAGAAGTTTTCTTAAAATAAAAAGGATAAGAAGTAACTACAATCGTATATACGAGATGCACCGACTTAAATTAGATGCATCTCTATAGTCTTAGATGCATTATAATGCATCATAATGTGTTTTTTAGCTTTTAATTAGATGCATATACGTATATTAGATGCATTTCATATTTTCTCTTTTTTTTTGTTCCTCTACATGGGCCGAAATCATGAAAATTAATTTGCACCATCTACACATCAAATTAACTTTCAAAACTCAAAATGATGCATCTAAATGAATAGAAATGCATCTAATGCAAGTCGTTGCATATCAAATGTGAGGATTTAGTCATTTCTCACAATTTCTTATTTTAATTTACTTCTCACTGGATCTTTACTATATATATATATCGGTAAATTCATTCGGTACTCTTAATTTCCATTAATTCATCATTTAACTTATAAGAAACGAGGCGTTTAATTATACTAAATAATTTAGAAAAGTTTCGAAATATAAAATTTTCGTCTTTTAGTCGACTTATTAAAATAATAATATTTTAATACTTGATTAAAAATCACGTTTTTAGTAAAAATTCTAAGTATAGACTTTTAACAAAGTTTCGACATGACTCGTACGTTTATAAAACGTTTTCCAAAGTTTTAAACCTTAATTTCAAACAATTTTTCTACTAATTCAACATTTTCCAACAAAATGCCAAAAATCCATATTTCGCAATGTTCACCAAAACGTTTTTCTCAAACGACTTCCAAAATAAATTCATAAACATGTTTCGCTTTCCAAAAGTCCGTCAAATCTCTTAAAATGACTAATTTACGCTTATTGGGCTTTAAGGCCCAATAAGGGTCCATTAAGGTTTTTATGTATCCAATATACGTTCTTAGCCCAAAACCAAAGTCTATTAGTATACATAAGCCTAAATCAATAAGTAAATAAGTGACCCAGACCACAATAAGTCCTTCATAAGTCACGGCTCAAAAGGGCTTATTGGGACGTGAGCCCATAAGCTCTAAAATCAATATATTAAGCTTAAAAGTAAGCTAATAAGCTACGTATCGTATTTGGTTATCACCATAAGCTATAAAAATAGTCCACAAAAATATGACGTACTAGGGCAATAACCAAAATTACTTCCACTAACATCCTTGTGGTTTTCGAACCATAATAAGCCCAAAATAAGTCGAAAAGTGCTTATAAATAAGCTAAATAAGCTATTATCCAAAATAAGCCAATTAGCAACAAATGTTTTCAACCATCACAACCACAATATTACAACTAACAAAACCTCATTTCCTTTCCTTTTTATTTTCGAACCAAACGCACCCTTTTATCTTTTCATTTCATTTTTATGTTTTGATTTTTACGACGATCAACTTGTACAACTAATATCTATGCATCATAAGGTATTCAAAAGTACAAAAATATTTTAAATAAGATGACTTACAAAAATCGTTACTTTTGAACAAGATCGACACGAACCAAACAACCCAACCGTTGTTTAAATGTTAACCAGTGCACTAGAATCAACCCGGAAGTACCCAAACTCTCATGTTTTTGATCAAATTTCAAAAATTATAAGTGTGTGTGTGTGTGTTATGTCCGGACGAACCGAGAGAGAAAAAGGAGAGAAGTGTGTGTGTGTTTTGATTTTGAAAATCATATGAAATGTGTGTGTTAGGATACATACAAAATGTATATAGTTCTTAGGTAATGGGACCATGTAGCGTAAAAATAATGCCTCCTTTCCCCTACTTGAGCGTTCAAAACCGTTGGTTGGGGTATCCTAGGGGCCTCGTGTCGGGGTGTCTTCATTTTTGTGCGGGTTTACTTAAACTCAAAAAAAAACCTGTGATCGTAGAATATTTCGTCAAGAGTTAAGCTTTGCATGTCTTTATTACATCTTAAAAAAATTTTCCAATAAAACACTGGAGTATTTACACGACTATATTTCATTTAATATTACCCTTTTAAAACTCATTTTGAACATATGCTTGACGTATGGGGCATATTGTTTCGGCGTTCCTCACAATTCACGGGTCAAACCACCCGGAGCATAAATAACATAATAATACCCTCTAAAAAGGATTATTATACACAACATAACCATAAATCACCTCAATCTCATAAATCCATCACCGTCAACATGGTACATATTCTAATAAAACTGGCAAATGCCAAATAGTCAAAGGAGTAATATTAAAATATTCAAAACACAAAAAGGGCAAGGGTTACATTCTACTCCCCTTAAAAGAATTTCACCCCAGAAATTCAACTACTTATCAGCACTAAACAGATGCGGATACTTAAGTTTCATTTGATCTTTACGTTCCCACGTGATTCAGGTCCACGTTTCGAATGCTACCGAACCTGACAATGGCAATTCTACTCCGCTTTAACTTCTTGAACTCTCGTTCTAAGATTTCCACAGGCTCTTCCACAAAATTCAACATAGCATCAACTCGGATCTCATCCAAAGGTACTTGCAGTGTTGGATCAGCTAAACACTTCTTAAGGTTCGACGCGTGGAACGTATCATGAACACCATTCAACTCCTTAGGCAAATCTAACCGATAGGCCACTGGGCCTACCTTCTCAATGATCTCAAAAGGTCCAAAAACCTAGGTGCTAGTTTCCTCTTCTTCCTAAAGCGTACCCCACCTTTTCAAGGCGATACTTTGAGCAAGACATACTCACCTACACTGAACTTTAGAGGCTTCCTTCTCTTATCAGCATAACTTTTATGGCGATCACATGCAGCCTTAAGTATATCCTTAATCTACAAGATCTTCTCAGTGGTTTCTTGCACTAACTCAGGTCCTATCAACTGACCCTCTCCAACCTCAGCCCACATAATCGAGGAACGACACTTTTTACCATACAAAGCCTCAAACGGCGCACATCTCACACTAGAATGACAACTATTGTTATACGAAAACTCAACTAATGGAAGATGAACATCCCAACTTCCCCCAAAGTCTAGGACGCACGACCTAAGCATGTCTTCTAAAGTCTGAATTGTACATTCACTCTGACCATTGGTCTGAGGGTGGTAAGCTATACTCATGTCTAACCGGGTTCCTAATGCCTCTTGTATTGACTGCCAAAACCTTGACGTGAACCGACTATCACAATCAGCTATGATCAAGATCAGCACACCATGCCTAGCAACAATCTCATTCAAGTACAACCTAGCCAATCTATCCATCTTATAATCCTCACGCATAAGTAGAAAATGAGCAGACTTAGTCAATCGGTCCACAATGACCCAGATTGTGTCATGCCCACTACTAGTCCTTGGTAACTTAGTCACAAAATCCATTGTTATCCCTTCCCATTTCCATTCGGGAATCTCAGGTTGCTGAACCAAGCCAGACGGCCTTTGGTGCTTAGCCTTAACCTTCAAACAAGTCAAACACCTACTTACATAAACAGCTATATCCTTCTTTATTTTCGGCCACCAATACTTATCCCTAAGGTTATAATACATCTTATCAGCTCCTGGGTGTACAGAGTACTTCGACTTATGGGCTTCATCCATTATTAGGGTTCTCACATCACCCTTCAAAGGAACCTATATTCGGTCCAGGTAGTACAACGCTCCATCATTCCTAAGTTCAATAATCTCATCTAAACCTCTCTGCAATCCTGCAGACTCATCAGACGCCTCCTTCTGAGCCGCTGGTATCCTATCCTTGATACTCGACTAAAGGGTCATACTTATAGCTCTAACTCTCTTAGGTTTCACTCTTTCCTTCCTACTCAGTGCATCAGCTACTACGTTAGCCTTACCGGGATGATAGTAAATTTCGCAGTCATAATCACTAAAAAGCTCTATCCAGTGACGTTGTCGCATATTCGATTCCTTTTGACTAAAGATATGCTGGAGACTCTTATGATCGGTATATATGACACTCTTTGTCCCATACAAATAATGTCTCCAAATCTTAAGTGCAAACACAACCGCACCCAATTCTAAATCATGGGTGGTGTAATTCTTCTCATGAATTTTCAATTGTCTAGATGCATAAGATATCACCTTACCTCTTTGCATCAACACACCACCTAGTCCTAACCCGGACGCATCACAATATACCACAAAATCTTCTGGTCCATCGAGGAGAGCTAGAACAGGTGCATTACACAACTTATCCTTCAAAGTTTGAAATGCATTCTCCTGCTCCTCACCCCAACACTTCTGAGTCAAGATGGTAAGAGATTTAGCAATCTTAGAAAAGTTCTCTATAAACCGAAGATAATACCCTGCCAAACCTAAGAATGAACGAACTTTAGACGGAGTTCTAGGGGCTTTCCAATTCTTAACAACTTCAATCTTACTAGGGTCTACATGAATACCATCTCCATTAATCACATGTCCAAGAAACTATACTTCTCGCAACTAAAAGGGGAAAAAAATGTCGCACATGAAAAACTTAAGCATACATTTCACTTTTCCTCTGAGCAATTCTAAAGACAGTCCCTAGGGGGGGGGGTGCACTTCATGCTCTTCCCGAGTCTTAGAATAAACAAAAATATCATCAATGAACACTATCACAAACTTTTATAGGTAAGGCCTACACACTCGGTTCATCAGATCCATGAATACCACTGGTGTGTTAGTCAAAACAAAGGGCATTACAGTGAACTCGAAATATCCATAACGAGTTCTAAACACAGTCTTTGGAATGTCATCCTCATGCACTCTCAGCTGGTGGTATCCGGACCTAAGATCTATCTTAGAGAAGTATTGTGATCCTTGAAGTTGATCGAACAGATCGTCTATCCTAGGGAGTGGATAACGGTTCTTAATGGTCAACTTGTTCAATTCTCTATAATCAATACACATCCTAAAGGAACCATCCTTCTTCTTTACATACAATACCGGTGCTCCCCAAGGTGACAAGCTAGGTCGAATGAAACCTTTATCCTGGAGTTCCTTGAGTTGACCTGACAACTCCTCCATTTCAGAAGGCGCCAATCGATAAGGAGATTTCCTGACCGGTATTGCTCCAGGGACTAACTCAATACAAAATTTTATTTCTCGATTAGGTGGTAATCCCTGATAAGGTCGTCTAGAAAATACTTCGCGATAGTTCCACTAACCACAAACAAGCTCTTCTTGCTTTTCTCTTTAAGTCTACTCTTGTAGATGTCTCATTTCTCTTCTGGTCCTATCTTCCTCTAAACTCTAAGTAAGCGAGTTGCTCGTCCGGATAGTGGTATTCTAACTACCGTTCTCATGAACAAATAAGCTTAGCCTTAACGGTAGAACAACCAATCCATTCCTATGATCATATCGAAACTCCCGCTTCCAAACGGTATCAAATTTATATCAAACACGCGGCCTTCTATTTCTAGTTTGCATCCCTTAATGACCTTATTGATTTCTACTAGCTGCCCGCTAGCTATCTCAATCTCATAACTAAACCCTAAATCACTAGGTTCTATGACTAAAAGAGGTATGAAAGTAGTGGAAACATAACTATAGTCGGCACCAGAACCAAATAAGGTTATGGCATAATGATTATTTAAAGTGAACGTACCCGTCACGATGTTCGGGTCCTGGCGAGCCTCCTTTGCTCCCAACATGAATGCCCTTCCACATGCCTGGTTACCATTATTCCCATGACCCTGACCCCCATTAACAGCCACTACTTGGTTCTGATGGTTTCCCCTAGCCTCTAAGCCTGATTCAACCTAGGACAATGGTGCCATGAATATGAGCGCTACTGACCACACTACGAACATAGCCCTTGCAGTTGGGTTTCTAGCATTGATGGGTTCACATTCCAATGCAACCATGTTGGGAATTATATTGTGAGTTGATAAGATAAAGACACGAAGGAAACAAGATGAAACAATAAAGGTCCAAAGTTGTAGAGTCAAAGAAACAACAAAAGATAAGAATTTGGAAGATTTGGTCAAAGATAATGATTGAATAACTATTGTCAAAGATAATTTAATGTTATCATTATGAATAACTAAATGTCAAAGATAGTAATTTATCATTATTATCATTATTGGTTTCCATGTAAACCTTGACTCCTTATACTATAAAAGGAGGTCTAGCAGGTATGTATTGTTGCGGGTTTTACAATCCTCATAGTTAGATCTCTCTACTGATAGTCTAAATAGTAGCATATTAGTTTGTGTAATAGTTAGTTATCTAGATAGCATAGTCGACTGATTAAAGTCGAATAGTTTATAGTTTATTAGTATGAATAAAGAAAACCTGTTGAATAGCATTATTGTTCTTGTGTATATCCGCTTGCGTATTAATGTATTCGTAAAACTAATCCTAGATGGGCTAAACGATTCTCAACATGTAGTATCGAGCGGGTTGGCTCTTGATACTAAGATCTACAAGGTATATACTACTTAGTTTTTGATGGATTTCGGATCTCGGATGGACTGTTATTCACAACAGTGTAATCTTATTCATTTATGGCCTCATTTTGATTTTATTCGAAGAGTTGATTACGAAGAAAAATGAAATTGATTATTTGATGTTGTAGTTGGGTTTCAAGGTGTGGGGGTGGGGGATATCTCAAATGACAGACACATTTGAGGTAACTTGTTTGTTTTGTATGGTGACGAAGACTTGACGAATCTAGCAAAGGTGTGTGATTTATAAACTTAGGGTGCTTAATGCTCACATTTGCTATCACTTGAAGGAGTTACGTTATTGTGCTCAGTGTCTCATTATAGAGAATGAGGATTTTGTCAAAGAGATTGCGGTCTGCTTATACATTAGGAGTATGAGTTCAACGTCGTGGATAGTACAAGATTAAAGGCACAAGCTTGGAAGATTCAACTTCTTCATTTAAATTCGTTAATCACTCTATTTCTTCTTCATCATGTCACTACATAGAGCCTACTGAGTTCGAGATTCAAGAGATGGTAAACATATGGTTTTAAGGGAAAGCTTATTGATTAAATGTTTAACCATCTACAGGGTACATATCTACAGAAGACCCCTACCTGATTATAACAAAAAGGGGAAGAGGTTTCGTTTCATTCGTATATTAACTTCAGGGGAAGTTCGTGCTTATTGGGTTTTGTCATTATCAACTAGGGGAAGACTGTGGGAAATATATTTAGAAGCTTGATAAGAAAAAACACGAAGGAGAAACAAGATGGAAACAGCAAAGGACCAAAGTTGTAGACCAAAGAATACTACAAAAGATATGAATTGAAGATTTGGAGCAAAGATATGATTGAATAACTAATTGGTCAAGATAATTAATTTTATCATTACGATAACTAATTGGTCAAAGATAAATATTTATCATTATTATCATTATTGTTTTTCCATGGAAACCTTGACTCCTAATAACTATTAAAAGGAGGTCTAAGGTATGTAGTTTAACAATCATCATAGTTAATCTCTCGAATTATATCTAATATTAGCTTCTTAGTTTAGTGTAATAGTTAGTTATCTAGATAGCAAAGTCGACTGATTTAAAGGCGAATAGTTTATAGTTTATTAGTATGAATAAGAGAAAACCTTGTGAATAGAATTATTGTTCTTGTTCATTCCGCGCGTAGTAATGTTATCTCGTGAAAACTAATCTAGATGGGCTAAAACGATTCACAACACTACCACTCTATAACCTTCAGCCAAATGTCCAGGCGGTTACAGTTGAAAACACAGTGCGACCAAGGCGTCTTAGGTGGATAGTGAAAGTTTACATGTGAGTACAAAACTTTAGGGGGGGTGTCAGAACCTATGTATTTCCCTCCTACAGGGTTTGCGGTTGTAGAAAAAGCATTTCCAGTCCTAGTCCTCTTGTTATCATCCCTTCCATTCCTATCCTTGCTAGGTTCTCCCCTATTTCCTCTCTTCTCAGGGTTCTTTTTGATTGACCCATTCCTAAGGGCTTCATCAGTCAGTGTGCCCAGCAATCTGCATAACATTTTGTATGGTTGTTGGCTCCGTTGCCTCTACCATCCCTCAGATTTGCGAAGCAAGGACATAGATGTACCTTTCAATCCTTTTGTTCTCAGGGGTAACTGAGTGAGGAACTAACCTAGCCAACTCATGGAATCTATTAGTGTATGCAGCATGGCCGGCCCCGACCATGGCATGGTTCCACAACTCAGTTTCCAACTTTTGCATCTCATTACTCGGGCAAAATTCCTCTCTAGTCAAAGTCTTAAAGTCTTCCCCATGACATACCTAATGCGGCTTCTCGTCCTTGTATGTGGATCTGAGAGTTCCACCATGTAAGAGCCTTTCCAATAAATAACCCAGCAATGTACTTCACCTTTTGATTATCCCTACACCCACTCATATCCTGAACTGACTCCATCTTCTCAATCCAACATGTATAAACTATAGCACCTCCCTTACCACCCATACTCTTTTGGGGTTAAAAGCTAAGAACTCCTAATAAGTACAACCCCTATGGTTTTTGTTCTCAATGACATTCCTAACATCACCTCGGATATTGTCATTGATGGCATCGCCGTTTTGATTCCTACCATTCCCTTGACCTCTACCTTGGTCGCCTACTTGGGCTATAATAGTGGGAAGTAAATTTCCGCAACTGATGTGCAATGATGGTGGAGAAGTCAGGGACTCCGTCAACACCATCATTCACCTCACACCTTGACCACCTACTTGGCCACCTTGACCATCAATCCTACCATTACCTACTAATCACCAGATCGACCTCCAATTCTACCACCACCTCTACCAGTCCGTCCACCCGTCCTTCCACCTCGTGGTGTGGCGGTTGCCCGACCCAGACTTCGTGTCATCATCCTTGGCGACATTATCTACATGAGGGAGGACATAGGTGTTAGTAGGCAGGACCGGTTAATACTATAGGATTACTTAATATACTATACTATCATAATACGGTCCTAAGGAATGACTTCTTTTCTTCTCTTGGTTGCCTAACAAATTTACCCTTTCTTCTAAAGAACCTTTTAAAGTTCCTTACGGCCTAACATATTCTTCGTCATCTCTTCTGGATGTCGAAGTTTCATCATCACTAGACTCTTTCTTAGCTTTCAAGGTAATAGACTTAACTCTTTCCTTTTTGCCTTTATAAATATCAGAATCCTTTTCTATGACTACTTCATGTACTTTTAGATTGCTGATAAGCTCGTCTAGAGCTAGTGATGACAAATCTTTCGATTCTTCAATCGGCGTGACCTTTGCTCTCCATTTAGGATGTAGAGCCCTAAAAAACTTCCTAACATAGTTCTTGCTAGAGAAACCTTCATCAAGAGCTTTAAGACTAGTAATAATAGTGCTAAATTTAGCAAAACTGTTATCAATAGATTCTTCTTCAAGGATAGTAAATTGTTCATATTGTTGAACAAGAAGATCAATTTTATTATCCTTTACTTAGCTATTACCTTGATGTGTGATTAACAACTATTTCTAAATATCTTTAGCCATTTTACACATAAAAATTCTTTCGTATTCCTTTTTAGGTAAAGCATTACAAAAGAACCAAGCTTCATTATTTTTAGCAAGTTTCTTTTTAAGATCATCATCTTGTTGTTCAAAAGGAATCATTTCTAAAACTTGGATTTCTTTGTTTCTAGCAACCGGTGGAAAATCACCATTACAAGATAATATGCCAAAGATCTAAATCTTTTGCTTTCACATAAGTTTCAAATCTATTTTTCTAATAAATGAAATGATCACTTTCAAAAAGAGGTGGTCTTTGCATAGATTACCTTTCTAGATATTTATCCAAATCCATAGATCGATTCAAGCTTTAATGTACAATATACGTTAAAGATCTTGGGTGACCTTGGCTTCTGATACCAATTGTGGAAACTAGAAGGGGGTTGAATAGTTTTTACCGTTTTAAAATTAAAACTTAGATTGTCGACTTATATGAATTCAAGAGATATACACAAGTGTATATGATAGCGATGCAATAAGTAAATAACTAATCTACGAAATATAAACAAGTAAAGATAAGAAAGATCAAACCGATGACACAATGATTTATAGTGGTTCGGCTACGAAGCTCCTCTTCGCCCTACTCCACTCCCCAAGTACCCAACTTGAGAGTTATCTTCACTATGTCAACAAGCTCTCTTTAGGCGGAGAAAACCGTACATGTCGCTTACACTTTTTCTGGTACTAAGCTAATTACCGAGTTCTACTTCGAGATAGAACCAATCTAACACACTATGTATTTTATGGCCTAAATACTAACCTATCATACACATATGATGCACACAACACACAACACAAGATATACAAGATGAATAATTATCATAAACGTGATGACAGAACTAAACTATTAACACTTGAAGCTTGACGTCTTCTTGAGTGTTCTTCACTAAAGAGTGGAATGAGTTGATCACTTGTAGTGGATTATGTAACAAGTATAATGATTAAAGAATATAGAAGATAAAAGATGTATGTGAAAAATATTTGTCAAGAGTTGTTTAAAATGAAAGCCTTTGCAATTCAAATGTTGTCCCAGACAGCTGTGACGTGCGACCCATGGATCCACCTATTGCTAGATCCATCCTATGTATTTGGTGGATCCGTTGGTGGCGTTGGGACAACATTTTGTCATTTTATGATTAACCCCAAATCTATACAAAATATTGTTTTGTACTTATTAAAACTAGTTTATTAGATTCTTCTAGAACAAAATATTTCTTATCACCAATAAGGAAAGATTTTCTAGATTTGGGAAGATTTAGAAAGATTTGGAAAGATTGTTTCCACTTATGGTTAATCTTATTTTGTCTTACATGATTAATATAACTACCTTATAATTAATCATGTGTCAACTTAAACCATTTGATTAGAAAGGGTTTATGCAAATGATAATGTCTTTCTTTGATCATTAACTATGTTTAATAATGCCATATACATACCTTAAGTGATTTGTCGTCGTCAAGTAAACTTTTGACTAAATAACTTGTTACGTAAACTTTTACGTAGTATGACATTATATTTGTTATTATCAAAACATGAAGATCATTAGATATAAATATCGTTTTTGCGCGAATATTTGTATTAAGAGTTTCCATATTTTTATTATTCTATACTTTTCCCCAAGTTTAGTTCTCCTATAAATATAGGTTTTGGGTTTATTGTATAGTCATTCATTATTCAGTTTTCAATAAAATTCATGACTTTTAGTCTTTTATCACTTTGTGATTCGTCTTGAACCCTTGTTAGGGTTTATAGCACGCTTTCGTTCTACGTCAGTTGGTATCTAGAGCTTGTTAGTATCATGGATGGTGACTAATTTAGAAGAATCAAAAACCCATACTGTTGATGGGGTATGGTCTTGAGAGTACATGGATCATGGTTTTACCAAATCTATGTCAGAACTTGACAGGTGTTACACCATGCTACAAGAACTACATTCCGTTATCGTAGGTAGGGCATTAATCCACGAGAATCACGAGGGTAGCAAACACGAAGGTCGAAGAATTCGTCCAACCATAGGCGATTTTGGAGGCAATTGTGTAAGCAACCAATTCCCGTTCAACAATGGAAGAATTGAAGAATGGGAAGAGGAAAAGAAGGAGGATCGAGTATCTACAACCAAGATTTTTCATTCGAAAATCCTAATTAACAATTCGGTATGTTCTTTAATTATTGATGGTTGTAGCATAAATAATTTTGTTTCAAGAAAATTTGTAGATTTCCTAAAGTTACCAATGGAGATTTGTCCAATTGAAGGTTACCATGTTTGTAGGGTTCCTGTGACCATAGGAAAGTCTTATAAAGTAGAAGTACTTTGTATTATGGATGATATTGATGAGTGCCATATATTATTAGGAAGACCTTGGCGATGTGAGGTTAATGGAAAATATGATGTTAAACAAAATCTCTACCTTTTCTCATGGGAAGGAAGGAAGATTGCTATGGTTCCACCCAAAGTAACACCACAATTACCAAAGCTCGAGGTTAAAATTGAAGAAAAGATTGTGAAGGTCGAGGTTGTTGATGAACACATTGAGAAAATCCAAGACCTTCAAAGTTGTAAACAACATGATGACAAAATTTCAACTTTAATGTTTGAAACAACGAATAAAGTTGATACTTTGAAGACTTGTGAAGAAATTATTGGTTTTAATGATGATAAAGATGTGAACGGTTTTAATTGTGAGATAAAAATGGATTTCAAATGCCTTCATGATTTAAACATTCGTGATTTAGACAATGGGTTAATTTTAAGGATGAGTATGAAAAATCAAGTTAAGTTTTCAATGGCAAACAAAGAAGCTATTTTTATTACAATTAAAAACTTGGTGGTCGTATTTCACTTTAAAACTTTAGGGTCACTATAAGGAGCAAACAACTACGTCTGGTTTTGTGCGTATGATGATCGTTGGGAGCTATGAGTGACGTGTTAAAAAAATATGAAGGTTTTTCGAGGTGGGATGTGTAACGCAAATCTAATGAAGATAAGGTTCGTCGTGAGGTGTTCGAGTAGTTGATGAAGCCCTTGCTATTGAGAACTCGAGGGCGAGTTCTTTTCAAGTGAGGGGGAATCATGTTGACGAAACCAAGGTCAATGCAGTTTTGGTGATTGGGCTTTCACTTAGATATTTCCCGAGGTTAGAAATAATAAAGTTGGCAGATGCGTTTTAAGAAGAATATGAGTTTGAGATAGCCGTGCCTTTGGACGGAGAGGCGGAACAAGTTTAATATGTCAGTCAACGAACTTTGGGTTCGCTTAAGTTTAAGTGACTTTCACAAAGAATAAATCTTTTCAGACTAAATTCTTGGTTAAAGAAAAGATTTGTTCTATTATCATTGATGGAGGAAATTGCGAAAATTTAGTGTCTAAGGCTTTGGTTAAAGCTTTTAAGCTTCCAACCGAACCCAATCCTAGACCTTATCAGATTGGGCGGATCAAGAAGGGGTTGGCACTTAAGGTGACCGAGATTTGTAAGGCTCCTCTTGCTATAGGGAAGCATTATAATGAGTTGGTTACTTGTGATGTTGTTGATATGGAGACATGCCATGTATTGTTAGGAAGACCATGGCAACGCGATGTAGAGTCTACACACCAAGGTAAATCAAATATGTATTTGTTTAAATGGTGCGGAAAAACTATTGATATGTTATCTTTAAGTGTCGTTTCTCCTAAGACAAAATTAGAGAACAAGACTTTGGAAACTTTGGTGGCTTCACCAAAGGATTTTCAAGCTGAAAAGAAGGAGACGGGAGTTTCTTATGCTTTAGTTATGAAAGGCGTTAATGATGTCATGGAGAATGCAATACCATCAGTAATTAAACCGTTAATAGCTGAATTTGGTAAGATTGTGACAGATGATACACTAGACGCTTTGCCACCATTGAGGAATATTCCACACCAAATTGATTTGAGTAGAAAGACCACTTTATTGGTGTCCATTAGTAGCGAGGTTTTGGGTTTCGATTCAATTAAGGAGTTGTATGCAATTGATGAAGATTTTGGTAACATTTGGATGGAGCTCGAAACCAAGAAACATCGGGGTAAGTTTCTTTTACTTGACGGTTATTTGTTTAAAGGTAATCGTTTGTGTATTCCTAAGACTTCCCTTAAGAGTCAACTGGTTAAGGAGATACATGCGAAAGGATTGAGTGCTCTAGGCCGAGATAAGACCATTGCGAGTGTAGAAAGTCGATTTTCTTGGCCTCAATTAAAAAGGGATGTTGGAGCTTTCGTGAAGAGATGTGTCATGTGTCAAGAAGGAAAGGATAACGCACAAAATACAAGTCTTTATATGCCCTTGCCCGTACATGAGAGTCCTTGGGTCGATATGTCAATGAATTTTATGCTTGGGCTTCCTCGCACTCAACGGGGTTCTGTGTATTGTGTTTGTTGTTGTGGGCCTCGTTAATATCAAATCCTAAAACACAGATCTTTGTCACTGAGAATTGTGATGATGGATCTAGACCCAAAAGAACAACACTAGTAGTGCCATGTTCTGATGAGGAAATTGTAAAGTTTCCAACACAACATGCCACAACTGAAATACGTGGAGACAATGGTAGTAATTTGAAGGATTTTTTGATTGTTTTAACTAAGGAGGAAGCTGATATTATCGGACCAATTTAGCGGTAGGTAAAATAGCTCTTATGATGCTAGGTTAAGGTCCAAACATTTTCAAAGAAGACTACTCTTATGATCTTGGTGCGACAACATTCGACGACACGAAATGTATGCCATATCTTAACACATTGAGATGGCATGTTTTGAGGTTAACTGTGGGGGTGACGTGATCACTTTGGTCTAATTTGTACGAATGTTTGGTTATAAAAGAAATGATTTGTGTGCAAAGTGGATCTTGGGATCCGGGTATTACAGGGATCTTGAGATTTAAGGGAATCTCCCTTGAGGGACTGGTGTTTTGCGGGCCAGAGTTAAGGGTGTGGTGCGGTTTGTTGAAAGGTGGGTGGGGGGGACATAATAACATAGGGGTGCGTGGATGGGGACATGGAGGGAAAGGGTATGTACGAGGAGGGGTGGAGGAGAAGGTGGAGATGTCGGGGGGATGGAGGGAGCAGAAGTAGAGGGAGCGAGGTAGCGGGTGGAAAGGACGGACGAGGGGGAGCGGGGGGGGGGAGTGGGAAGGAGGGTGAAAGGAGAGGAGGTGAGGGCTGCGGGCTGGTAGGGGCGGGGTGGTGGGGAGAGATGGGGGGTGATGGAGGCGAGTGGGGGAGGCAGGAGGATGGCGGTTTGGAGAAAGTGGAGGACGCAAAGCGAGGAGTCGGAGGGAGCGGGGGGGAGGGTAAATGGTGGGGGAGCGGTGAATGTGACAAAGGGGGTGTGCGGAATAGTAAGGAGGGGGGATGAGGGGGAGGAGTGAAGCCGAGGGGGAGGGGGGAGATGGTGGAGGGGAGAAGGGAAGTTTGGAAGAGAGGGGGGGTGAAGAGGTACGATGGAAGAGGAGGAAAAGGTGAGCGATGGGAGGTGAAAGAAGAGGGTAAAGTGTGCGGGTAGGACGTGATAGGGTGAGGGGATGGGGGAGTGTGTAGTAAAAGGAGTTGGTTGCGGTGAGGGCAATGTGGTGGGGGTGTGGACGGGGGATGTGGGAGTGAGAGGATGGAAAATGAGATGAGGATGGGATAGGGAATGGGAGGTGAGGTAGTTGTGATGTGGGAACGGTAGTTGGAGAGGTGAGAAGACGGGAACAAGGCGCGGCTGAAAGGCGTAGGAGGGATGAAGGGGGGGTGAGGGTATAGTAGAGGGGGGGCAGGGGGGTGGTTGGGAGTGTATAGCGGGTCGAAGGACGAGGTGAGTGGAGGGGGGAACTGGAGTGGGGGAGGAGAGGAGCGCGAGTTGGACATGTGGTGGGATGGAGTGGGCGTGTTAAGAGGGCTTATCGACTTGCGGTAGTAGGCGGGGGGAGGTAGTGAATTACTGTGGGTGAGAGGATGTGAGTACACATTAGGAGAGGGATAGGGGGGTTGGGAGCGGTAAAAGGCGGATACGGGAGAGGGGAAGTGTGGAGGGGGGGGCGGGAAGGTTGGAGGCGGGGGGTGATGTGAATGGAAGAGAGGAGGGGGGGGAGGTTTTAGGGGGGGATAGAGGGGTAGGGAGAGGTGAGAGGAAGGAGGCGAGGGCGCTAGGGTGATGATGGTCTGGTGTGTATAAAGAAGGAGCGTGGGAGGAATGGGCGGTGGAGGGGGAGTGGGGGGCAGAGGTACAGGGGATGGGGGATACGACTGTGATTGTCGTGGGATGAATGCTGAACGAGGGAAATGTGAAAAGTGGGGGTATAGGTGGTGAAATTCCAATCTTTATTCTTATCGGTGGGAGAGGTCGTAGGGAGGGGTTGAGGATTTGCGAGGGGGAAGGGGGGGGGCGGTGTGGATAAGAAGAAGATGGTGAGGGGGTAAGGGGTAGGAATGTCGTATGGGCAATGGGGGGGTGAAGGTGAGCGAGGGTAAGGACAGGGGAGGAAATGAACAAGATGAGAGAATTGATGACTGAGAGAGGGAGGGAAGAGGGATTGGAATCGAGGTGCAGAGGGAGCTCGGAGGGGCAGTGGTGAGAGTGTTAGAGAGTGTGTTAAAGAAGAGGGGGTGGTGAGGCGTCTGATGAGGGGGGGGGCGTAGGGATAGTGGGGCAGAGTGGGGGTGGGAAAAGGGGAGGGGTAAGTGTCGGGGGGGCAGCGGGGGGTGGGTTGGGTGGAGGATAGTGTGGGGAAAGTGTGGTCAGGGGTAGTGGAGGGAAAAGGGGGAATGGAGGGGGGAGGAGGGGGTATGGATAAGTGTGGGTGTGTGAGAGGGGCGGGTGCGAGGATCTCGGGTACCGGAGTGTGAGGTATGGGGGGGCGGGCAGATTACCAGCAGTGGGGGGGAGGCGGGGAGAGAGATCGCAATGAGAGAAGTGAGGGGTGGGTAGAGGGTTGTGGGGTAGGGCGCGATTGGGCGAGGCGGGGGGATCGTGGATGTAAAGTAGGGGGGGGGTTAAAGGAAATGGGAAGGACGAAAAGGGTGGTAGGGTTGTGTGAGCAGTTTTAAGGGGGGGTACGTAGAGTGGGGGGGTGGAAAGAGAGAAAAAATGAGTGGCGATTAACGGAGAGGAGTGACGGGAGAATTATATGGGTGGGGGGAGGGAGGGAGGGGCAACGGGGGGAGGGAAATCTGTGATGGGAGAAAATAGTATCGGGAGGCGTGGAGAGTGGTGGCTGGAGGAGAAAGTGTGGAGGGGATAGGTAGGGAATTGGAGTTAGGGTAATGGGTGGGGGGTGGGTGGTGGTAGGTAGTTAGGAGGGTGTGTTGATGAGGAGGGGGGGACTGCTGGTTGGTAATGGGAATAGGGGGTGACGAAGCGGGGGGTGGTGAAGGTTGGGGGGGTGGGTTGAGGGGAGGAGTGTCGAGAGTAAGCAGGGGGAGCTTGGGGAGGATGGGGTAGGTGGGTGGGACGCCAAGGAGGTAAGGGTGGTGTGATTAAGTGAAATGGAGTCAATGGCGAGGGGGTGGGAGGCTAGGGAGGTTAGGGGGCTGGAACAAGGCGGGTGAAGTGAGCGCAGTTAGGGGGTGTGGGTGACGAGAGGGTGAAGAATGGAAGAGGGAGGGGGGTATGCGGGTCGGGATGGAACGTAAGCGGCGGGTGGGGCGGAAGGGTGGTGGTGGGTGAAGGCGGTGGAATGGAAGAAGTCATCAGGAGAGGCATATCGGGGGATGTGGGTGAGAGAGAAAGAGGGGAGTGAGGGAGGAAGGCATTAGGGAAGTTGCGGAGTGGGTAAGGGAGAGATGGCGATGTGAGGGTAGTTTGAGGGGGCGATTTCGGAGTGGGGCGAAGTGGAGGGACAGAGGAGCGAGTAAACGGGGGGGGGGTGGGCGGGGAAGGTTAAACGTAGGTAAGGGTATGGGTTAAGCGATGAAGGGTATAAGGAGGAGTGACGAAGGTAGGAACGCGATAGGTGAAAAGTATTGGGAGTGGTGGGAGGAAGAGGACGCGTGCTTGGGCTTCCTCGCCCTCAACGGGGAGTCAATTATGTGTTTGTTGTTGTGGGTACGTTACTATCAATTCCTAAATCACAGATCTTTGTCACTAAAGATTGTGATAATGTATCAAGACCAGAAGAACAACACCTAGTGGTGCCATGTTCTGATGAGTAAATTGTAAAGTTTCCAACACAACCTGCCACAACTGAAATAAGTGGAGACAATGGTAGTAATTTGGAAGATTTTTTTATTGTTTTAACTAGGGAGGAAGCTGATATTATCATACCAATTATGGCGGTAGAAGAGGGGCCTCTTATGATGCTAGAATCAGGTCCAAACATTATCAAAGAAGACTTCTCTAATGATCTTGATGGGCAACATTCGACAGACGAAAATAAGCCATATCATAACATATTGAGATGGCATATTATGAGGTTAAAGTGGGGATACGTGATCTCTATTGGGCAGATTTGTACGAATGTTTGGTTGAAACAAGAAATGGTTTTTCCCAAAGAAGAATATGAGATCCTGGTATCACATGGCTCAAGATATTAAAGGAACACCTTGAGGACAAGGTGTGTTTGCGGGGCGGAGTAATGATACGATCCTGAAATTATTAATTATGGAATTACTATAAAGAAATATGGCCCGCACAAAATACTTCGAAAGATTAATGACAATGCTTATGTAGTGGACTTGCCAAATACTATGAGTATTTTGAAGACTTTCAATGTGTCGGATATTTATGAGTTTCACTCCGAGGACGTGAATAAGAGTAAGCACTCGAGGACGAGTTCTTCTAAAGAGGGGGAATGATGAGGACATGATTCAAGAGCTAGCGGAGGAATATATGGTTTTCAAAAATAAGTAACCTTACAGATGGAGAATTTTAATATTAATAACAAAATATGGTTTCCATATTTTGTTTATTAACTTTTATTTGGTTTCCATATTTTTATTATTCTAGACTTTTTCCCAAGTTTAGTTATTCTATAAATATAGGGCTTGAGTTTATTGTATAGTCATTCATTATTCAGTTTTCAATAAAATTCCTGACTTTTAGTCTTTTATTTTTTTGTGATTCGTCTTGAACCCTGTTATCCCAAGATAATAAGCTATCCAAACACAAGATAAGCCATACCAATAAGCAAAATAGAAAAGAGAAAAGAGAGAAGGAAAAGATAGAAGATTAGATTAAGATGAAAGAGTGGGATGAGAGGTTTTACACACACACATAAACTATGCAAATGAAAACCAACCCCCTCTCCATGTGTGGAGAGGGTCCTTTTATACCCTAAGCCAATAGTGAGGCGTATGGGCTTTGGTAATGGGCCGGGCTTGGCTTGTGTTGGGCTTTGGCCCGTTACTTGGACATTACTAGCTTAAATTCCAAGCCCGTTAAACCCGACTAGCCTATTACAATTCAAGACCTAGTTTGACTTTGTAAGACCGATAACATTCTTGTTTGACTTAATATAATTAAGGCTAACAATTTCCCCAATGTTGAGGTCTCTTTCTTCAAACTCCTCCGTACCACTGATGACTTGATTTATCATTCTCTCCCTTGACGTTGAAGATATGACTTTTGACGTTTATGCTTTGCCTTGTTTTGGTCTTGTCTTGTTTGTAACAGCTTTGTTCATTCATGCTTTGTGATCTTGATTTTGAGCCTTTATCTTTTTGACTTTGAGTTCTTGAGATCGTTATCTTGCATCATCTCCTTGACTTGAATCATCTTGATTTGACTTCCTTGACCAACTTGTG
>BQNB010115921.1:0-21461 GCA_026074375.1 Tanacetum coccineum
CGGTGGGTGGATCGGTGGATCGGTGTGGATCGGTGGGTGGATTGGAATCTCGCTGGATCGGTGGGTGGCGGTGATCTGTGATCTCTGGCGGTTACAAATCTTGTTTAACAATGATTCCATACTTTTTCTTTAACAAAGATTGGGAGTTCGTATGAAAGTCCCCGTTATCTGAGGACCAAACGGGCAAACGGACCTAAATACAGAGACCAACGGTGTAATTTACCCTAATAATAAATTATAAGTTCCAAACATGTGTGAATTCAGATCTATTGAGGTTTCTTAGTTTCTTAGTACAGGTTTCTTAGTTTCATTGTATTATCATTATAAATATTTGATGAATAATACAAGTGTGTTATGTTATGTGCGTATCAATAATGATTGGGTTGCCATGATCGAAGGGGGTATGATCTATGCTAGTTAATCATGGCTAGAATGTTAGCCATTCCATTTTATGCATGCGGATATGCAGTGGTACCGGTTACCATTGTATTTGATTATCATCGTTCATAGTGGATGTTAATCAATATATGAACGAATGGTTTCAAAATTTATCAAATTGTAGTTATGTACATTTATATCGTCTAATTTAATTATCCAAAATATTTTGATTGTCTACGTAAAAGGTGCAGAAGTGCCGCTCGTCAGTTCACTCACATGACATGCATCATGAAACATCAATAGTTCAATACGATATCAATTGACAAGAAGACGTAGTAATAAGGGGTAATAAATAACGAATAAGTAAATCACATACTCCGTAGTTTATTTCTTTTATTTTCACCTAAACATGCTTAAACTTGTATGTGTGGCAACTTTACATCTACATCCGTTTTATGTTATCGTCCATGTTTATATTTCGGGTTTTTTTTAAGTCAATTGTTCACTTCTGAATATAGATATGAAAAATTAACCGTGTTTACAATATTACTCTTACTTAAAATTATTATTACACAATTTAAAGAAAGCTTGAACTAATTAGATATAAGTAATATTGTTGTTGTGAAGAAAAAACAATAATAATTATGTTTTTCTTATATTGTGTGATTTTTTTATATGGACAATAATTTTAAGATAAAAGAAGTATTTAAGTTAAATGTAATGGTCACCTTCTCTATAGATTTTCACAATTCAATGACTGAAACAAAAATTGAAAAAAAATTCCGTTAGAACACAAATCAAATATATTATGCATTTATGAAATCATATATGATTTCATAAAATCATATATGATGTCGAGTCATATATGATTTTCAATGAAATCATATAGATTCGTATAAAAACGAATCAATAATATGATTTTCGCCAATTCGTGACGGAAAAAAAAAAATCGAAAAAAAGTTACTCGAAAGTAAATCGTGTCACCCGTCTACTGAAAGAATGAAAAAATACTCGTCGCAATGGTAGAATTTTTTTATCGTGTACGATTTACCGTTTGTAAAATATTTTAATTTTTACAAAGAGGTGGAATTGTGTTTTTTTATTTTTGATGAAAAAATAGATGGTTGAGATTGATTCATTGGATCTATGATAAATAATGGGTATATGTTGATCTTAACTCTCATGAAACATCAATAGTTCAATACGATATCAATTGACAAGAAGACGTAGTAATAAGGGGTAATAAATAACGAGTAAGTAAATCACATACTCCTAGTTTATTTCTTTTGATTTTCACCTAACATCCTTAAACTTGTATTGTGTGGCAACTTTACATCTACATCCGTTTTTATTTTATCGTCCATGTTTTATATTTCGAGGGTTTTTCAAGTCAATTGTTCATTTCTAAATAAAGATATGACAATTTAAACCCCGTTGTTTTACAATATTAACCCTACTTAAAAATTATTATTACACAATTTAATGAAACTTGAACTAATTAATATAAGTAATAATATTGTTGTTGTAAGAAAAAACAATAATAATTATGTTTTTATTATATTGTGTGATTTTTTTATATGGACAATAATTTTAAGATAAAAGAAGTATTTAAGTTAAATGTAATGGTCACCTTCTCATCATCTCCTAGTCAACATCACGTTATTTTTTTATCACATCAGCTAATTCACCACATAACAGTCGTAGTGATGACCACATAACCAAACACCTATAATATCTCACTTAATATGAACGTACCACACAATATACCTTACATACACTTACAAACAAAAAGAAAATGAGTTTCGTCAAGTAATCTGAATCAACGAACCAACACAAAATTGTCAGCTTGGCTCGCGATGGTGGACACCCGCAATGAGGAACCACGTATAAAGGGTGCCAACGGCGGATACCTAGCTTTGCTTCATGCCTGTCGTGATCATAAAATTTTATTATAATATTAAATGTGATTTTTTTACTCTATTTACACATAACAACCACAAATAAAATTATACTTTTAAAAAGTTTTACAGATCTAAATACTTCTTCCCTTTTGTTTGAAATCGTTATAACCCCTGAAATTGGGATTATTCATTGATTGATTAATCCCATATCGAGCGTGTTAGGCGTGTTTCTCATCTTGGGATTTTGTTTTAGATCTGTTTTCTTCCTCTCCAAATCGACTCCATTTCCGTTTCCGTTTATTCCCTACCTCCATTAAACCCTAGTTATCGCTGTCATCAGATCCCTCTTTCTTTTTGATCTCGTTAATTCAATCAATTAGATCCTTTTTCGTCGCTATTTTTGAAGCTCTCTTCAATCCAAAAACCTTCCTTCATTCCTATCCCTGAATGGCGGGTCGGGCTCGCACTAATGCCGATCATACCCGGTTGATTTCCAAATCCATTTTCGTTACGAATTTTCCGGATAATACTACCTCCAAAGATCTTTGGGAGGTCTGCAAGGGGTATGGGACTATTGTCGATGTCTTTATTCCTAATCGTAGAACGAAAGCAGGTAAAAGGTTTGCATTTGTTCGTTTTATCAAAGTCGATAACGTTGACCGTCTCGTGGGTAATCTATGCACCTTGTGGATTGGTCGTATGCACCTTCACGCGAATGTGGCTCATTTTGAACGTGCTCCGTTGCAATCTTCGCGTCCCTCTCATTTGGGTAAATCATGTTATAATGCTTCATCGTCATTCGCGTCGGTTTTGAAAGGTATTGCTAATCCAGAGCCTGCTACATCTTTACCAGTTATAGCTATTGATGAGTCTTGTGTGGTGCATCGTGATCTTGGCAATTTCGTTATGGGGGAAGTCAAGCAGTTTGCATCGATTGCCAATCTACAAATTTTTTGTCGAATGAGGGTTTTCATAATGTAAACCTCACCTATCTTGGTGGGTTGTGGGTGATGGTCGAATTATGTTCGGCCAAGACTAAAGAGAAATTCTTGAATCATACGGGAGTTACATCTTGGTTTAATAGTTTGTCTAATGCTCTACATGATTTTGTTTCGAAGGAAAGGATCGTCTGGGTTGATATTGAGGGGGTACCATTACATGTTTGGTCGCGTGCTACATTTTGTAAAATTGCTTCTAAATAGGGTGAGGTTTTGGAAATTAAAGAAAGTAAGGATAATTTATTTGCTCGTAAAAGGATCTGTATTAAAACTGTAATGCCCCGACCCAAAAGGGTAGAAGTATTACAAATATGGTGTGACATCAAAGCATACATAATCATAACACAAGCATAAACAGCGGAAGTCTTAATAAATAACCAAAGGATAATAAGTCAACACGACTTAAGGTACATAAGTTCTCAAAAGATAGACATATCCAAACGAAATAACAAATGTCTTGAAAAGAAACAATTCATATATCAAAACTAAGATCTCTAGGGTAAGTCCACACTCAGCACTCATAACCCGAAAGCAAACCCCAACTCCTAGCTTAGATACCTGCCGCAGGAAAAGAAAATGCGACTGAGCTTACAAAGCCGAGTGAACAGATATATATAATCGAATGCAAAAGATAATGGAAAATAAAAGGAAATGATACAAGGTACAAAGGATATCACAATATAGAATCAAAGGGATGCAAATGTAAGGTAAGACAAATCAGAAGATCAAATCATAGGGTAATGTAAGATGAATCAGAAGGTTGAATCAAATTAAGTTAAGTTCAATCACCAAGCCCAAACAAATCATATCAAAGTGACCATGGAGTCATGAGCTCCAAAGTCAGTTATGAAAGACGTGGATTGCACCCAATCATCAGTCACCAAATATCCAAATATCATAATGTCATAATCCATTGAATACAAAACAAATCTAGGATGCATCTATATGCCCCTTAAACAAATCCTAATCTTCATAGTGCACATATAATATCAAATGGGGGACGGTGTGAGAAATCACTCACCCACATATGAGTCATGCCAAAGGTGCATCAATGACACGGCCATGTTACCTTCATGGCTAGGAAACAAATAGTGGCTTGGTTCTCAAACTGAAGGGTTCAAAGCAAAGTCATATCAAAGTTCATTTCAAAAGGATCATAGTAAAGGTTCAATGTCAAAGGTTCAAATATCAAAGGTTCAAATATTAAAGGTTGCATAGCAGGGTTCAAACAGAACATGATAAAAGATCATATAAGAAAGCCAAGATAAAAGGCACAAAGCAAAGGTAGCAAATCACATAAGTAATCAAAGATAGAGAGGAATATGTCATGAGAAACCTTAACGATAAGGTCAGAATATCTGTACCTTATTCCGAAGCAAAGCAAAATCAAAGAAACACCACAGGAATATCAAAATCACTCCCTCTTGACCGAACCTAAAGAAATAATGAATTTGGATTACAAACCATTCATTTAAGTTATACTTTCCATTTTTAGAAACTTTCCATTTTTAGTAACTTTCTATTTTTAGAAACTTTCTAAAATTAGTAATATTCATCATTTGAGATTCTATTAAGTATTTTAAATAGGTTAGGGACTTAATATGCCAACCTTATAAGTTTAGGGTTAAATATGACAGCTTTTCATATTTTAGGGTTTAATATGCAAAATCAACAATCTTCAAGGTTAAAAGTGTAAATATCAAAGTTTCACATTTTATTCAGATTATACCTTCCATTATTTAGTATTTACAAGTGCTACCTTAATTTTACATAATTTACATATTTAGTCCTTTTGGTTTATTAATTAATTAAACCAATAACTATCTTAATTATCCATAATACAAAACAAGCCCTTATTAATTCAAATAGACAAAATCATACATATACATTAAATACTAAAAACTTATGACTTTTCAGATGTACAATTTTAGTCCCTCTATATTAATTAATTACTTTCTAATTACTTATATATATAATAATACCAGTTAAATCCAAAATAATATCAAAATGACATTTTATACCCCCCAACTTATTTTATACAGAATATACTAAATATAATAACATGTCTAAAATAGACCCCATAGTTTCAGAATGTACATAACAAGTCCTTATACCTTTTATACCATAATCGGCTAACATTTAAATCCACAAAACCCTAATCAAATTTTCCCCAATCACAATTAATTACACCTGGAAAAAATAACAAAACCCTAACCCTAATTCATTTTAACCATTTCTTTCCCTTTTTCCCTTATTTTCGAATTCGGTAAATACAAAGAAATCTCCAAAAATTATTCGAATCACTTCTAAATTTTTCCAACAATTTTTCTGAGTTATATGTGATATGAACAACCTTAGAAAAATATAAAATCAATTTTACAAATAGTTTTTATGCCGATTTCAATACTAGCTAGAAATTAGGGTTTCGAATATGATTTGATTTATAAAATCAAAATAAAGTGCATGAACATTTTTCCCAGGTATATAACATATTAATATGATGAAATATGAGTTATAAAATTACCTTTGATGGCCCTTGATGATTTTATGATTTTATGAACCCGGTTGTGATTTTCGAACCCAAAACAATACCAAAAATCGAATCAAGCACTCCCCAAGCTTCCCACTATTTTTCCCACACTCCTTAGCCTTCAAATGATCTTAGAAAAATCGCACAAGTCTTGGAAAATTCGTATGGCTCCTCTTTTATTATTTAGGGTTTCGGTTTGTTTTTGATTTAAGATTTTACAAATGAAAAATGAAAAGAGATATACATAAAATGATTTGGCCGAGTTATATGGCTTTCAAATAGGTTCAAAATCAGATTTTATTATTTCCATAATTATTTTATATTTATCTTTAATTATTGTATATTATTACTAATGTATAATTAAATTATTATATAATAATTCGGCATATATACATATGTATATAATTTTAATTAATTTCCTTGTATAACATAAAGTATTTTAACTTTACAAAAATTTCATAATTGCTAAATATTGTATTTTCATAATTTCTATAATTAAACTGAAATTTATTTAAGCTTTTATAGATTTTCTTGTATTAGGGGTATTTTGGTAATTTTACACTTATTGAAATTTTTAGGTTTTACAATGTGGATCTTAAACAAAAATAATTATAAACAATAACATTGATGTTATTTTATCCGATTCTCGTAAGAGAACTATAATAGAACTTGAGGTTCTATTTTTCTTTTTGTCTAACATAACATTATGTTATGTTATTAATTCGTATCATATTAGAACTTGAGATTCTAATTTATTTTTCCTTTCTTTAACATAATATGAGATTATGTTGTTTGATTCTTTTTAGGGAATCATAATAAAACTTGAGGTCTTATTTTTTTCTAACATAACATGAAGTTATGTTATTGATTCAATTAACTGAATCAAATTAGAACTTGAGGTTGAAATAGTTTTTTTATTAGATAACACGAGGTTATGATATTGATCCTTATGAAAATATCATATTAGAACTTGAGGTTCTAATAAAAAAAATTTATACTCTAACACAACATGAGGTTTTTTTTAACATGAGGTTATGATACATCTTATATAACAATGACTATGAGGTCATGTTATCGTGATTCATCTAAGCAAATCACAAAAAACTAAAGTTTTTTAAAAGATATAATGAATAAGTGTAATCATAACATGATGTTATGATACATCTTATATAACAATAAATATGAAGTGATGATCATACAACATATATTTATAATACATTGATTAAACGAACGCACATGTGTCTTTAATTACAATGTATCCAAATTTCCAAATTTTTGTTTATCGGTTCGAATAAACTTTTATCTTCATTAGATCTTTTATCAAAATAATTTGTGATCAATAAATACATTCTAAACGTACTGATGACATTATAAAGAATATGAGAAATGGGTTAATAAGTTATTCATACCATCGAGAAAAGTGATGCCCATATTCTGTTGTCATGGTGCTTATTGAATAAACACATTTCACCAACTTTACCTGTTGAATCGTATTATCCGAATCAGTCGAACCCTGTATTCTCTTATCATCAATCGTGATATTTAATCCTTATCCTTTAGGAGATTGAAATAAAAAAACGGAAGATTCCTTTTGTAATTACACACCGTAAACTGTATCGTTAGAGTGTGCTGATAACGTGTTGTAAAATAATGAACAAGAAACATAAGAAACACAAGAATCAGAGAAGAGAAGTATGAGAGGAAGAGAGAATTATTTTATTGATTGATTAGTTACAAGATAAATGTTCATATAAGCCTAATAGTCTAACCCTAGCTTGTAGCTACAGATATAGACATAGCCCATAAGCCCATACATAGCCCATATAATATTTTACAATAATTAGGATATTAAATTACATCTAAAATGAAAATATCAAACAAATCAGATAAAATATTAAATTATGATGAGAATTTCAACAACATACTGTGATTATTGGAGTAAAGGTATATTTTCCATTTTGGATACTTAAAAAAAATATTGAAAAATGAGAAGTGAAATTGATGCAGGGGATACAAATTTGGATGCTACAAGTACGAATAAAGATGACGAAAACTCAAAGGCGAGTTTTTCTCAAGCGGGGGAGAATGATGCAGAGGCATAGACTTTTAGTCAAAGTCAAAATGCATAGTCAATAAAGGTTGTTAGGAAAACATTTAATTTATAATCAATTACATGTTTAGTAAGAGGAAAGTCAAATCAATCTATATTTAGATTGATTCTTGTTGTCCTATAAATATTGAGACTTTTCTTTGTATTGAGATATGTTTTGAGATTTGATAATAATAAAGGTTTTGCTTTGATCAAGAGAATTTCTCGTCTTGAGAATTTTGAATTAGTCCTTTTGTTTTTGTATATAACCACACATACTTCCAAGGTGTTGTGTGTGTGTTTTTCGAAACTTTTCTTCATCAACAATGGCTGATCACCTCATGCCCAGCCTCATAAACTTGTTATCGTCTCTCTTACAAAGAGTCGCGAAATCAAATGATCTGAATCGCCCATTGAACAATCAGAAGTTATCGGTCTTTAATGGTTTGATTCGTCCGAATATAAGTGTCCAGAGTTACTTGGAGCGGATTTTTAAATATGCTAATTGTAGTCTGTCTTGCTATGTGGTGGCATACGTTTATCTTGATCGGTTTGTGAAGAAACAACCCTATTTGCCTATCAACTCTTTTAATGTTCATCGGTTGCTTGTCACTAGTGTCCTTACTTCGATCAAATTCATGGATGACATGTGAGTTCTTTTATTCTATTATCAACTTCTTGTTCATTATAATGATATATCCTCAACATATATATTGATTTGTGTTCAATATTAACCTAGTCTTCCATGCTTAAAAGATGTAAATGTTATCCAAATGGTTTACAAGAGGTTTATGTTGGTTTTAATATAAAATCCGAGTCAGCGGCTAAATGTTTTGTTCCAATTTATTGTAGGTGTCTTATGGATATTTCTTCTCCACTAATTTGGAGTAGGAGATCTTGGCAGTTTGCGTTGTGTATGCTCGAGGGCGTAGGTTGTTACAGGTAATGAATGAGAGGTTAAAGTGAAAGGTACAACCTACTTTGTTCATTCGTTTCTATAAAACATCAAGATTATTATTTGTTTCAACTAATGTGGTATAAACATAAGTTTTGGTATTATGTGGTATAAACATAAGTGTTCGTCTGTTCCTAAAGTTAACGGGTTGGTACTCTTCTCTAAATTGTCTTCTTGCATTATTGTCGTTGTTGCCTAAACCGTTGATAGTACATCGTTCTGTGAATTTATATAACTCTATTTAACTAAAATGAATGGTGAATGAGATCTGCAAAAGTGGTTTTTGCTGCAAAGCTTGATCAATTAAAAGTTGCAGAGACGGTTTAAATGTGTAGAAAAGTGAATGGTGCAAGAGCAAAAAAGAGTGCTAATGTATTGGACAAGAAAAGCAAGAAAATGTCATCACCGTCTAGACAAAATCATAGCAGATCAAGTGATCGGTTTATCGTGACACCTCAATCACCCGTAATTTGGCTACCTCTAGTTTTCACCGAATGGGAAAGTTTGCAGATGTTAGAAGTAGGGCTATAAAGGTTAGCGTTGTTGTGACACTGGCTTTGGGCTCCATGTGTAGTCTCGTTTTCTTTACTTGGGCGCAAACGGTAAATTTGTATGTTCTTTTTGTTAATGAGTAACTAAGCTAGTGTCATCCTTGTAAGTTGATATGTGATTAATAAACTCTGATTCTACGCGATAAGGTCGTCGCTGAACTGTATCTTGTCTAAGCCAAGTATGTCATCAATGTAACTCAAATGTTGATTCTTTATTAAGAGTGTAGCTTATATTATTATCAAATCTCAATTATTATAGTGTATATTAATTATGCTAATGGTTTGCTGGAGACATGGATTGGTCAAATTGGGTAAATATTGATGTAATGGCTAGCTGGAAATGGAGCATGAAAGTTTTTTTTTAATTTTTTTTCAAATAGAGCCATGTTTCTTATTATAAAACCGGGCTCTATATGAGGTTATAAAGCCAGTTTCAAAAACCGGGCACTAAGTCAATGTTGAATAGAGTCCCCTCCCCTTTGAGCCCCCACCGAAAACCGAGCTCTATTTAAATTTAAATGTAATCACGATCATATCCCAGCACTTTAATCACCTTTCTATTCATAACATGGCGCGTTTGGACTTTTTCGATAAACACAACATGGTTGCATACTTGGAAAAGTCAGCAGGAAGTGAAGGGTTTGAACAAATCATAGATCAAGAGAAGAGGAAAGTCTGGAGGAGAAGAGATGAATTATTTTATATTGATTGATTAGTTACAAGTAGAAATGTATATATAAGCCTAGAATAGGCTAACCCTACTGATACAAGATAGATACAAGATGATAGACTAACCCATAATAAAGCCATACAGTAGGCTCTTATAACATGTAACAATATTTAGGATATATTAATTGACATTTAAAATGAAAAATATCAAAACAAATCAGATAAAATCTTAAGTTTATATGAGAATTTCAACAACTTACGTGGATTATCTGGGTAAAGGTATATTTTCCATTTTGGATACTTAAAACAAATATTGAAAAATAAGAAGTGAAATTGATGCAGGGGATACAAATTTGGATGCTACGAGTACGAATAAAGATGACGAAAACTCAAGGGCGAGTTTTTCTCAAGCGGGGGAGAATGATGCAGAGGCATAGACTTTTAGTCAAAGTCAAAATGCATAGTCAATAAAGGTTGTTAGGAAAACATTTAATTTATACTCCCTCCGTCCCAAAATTATTGTTCCCAGACAAAAAACACACAGTTTAATAAAAGTGCATTTATTACTGCTTTCTCTTTTTTACTTTTTGACAAAATGACAGTTTTACTCTTAGCTAATTAATTAAAGTATTCTTTAAAGTTTGTAATAATAATTTCAAACAAGGGTAATATAGTAAACTTGATCAAACTTCCCTATCTATTTTTAGTAGTGGACAATTAATTGAACATCCTAAAAAGAATCGTGGACAATAAAAAATGGGCGGAGGGAGTAATCAAGTTACAATGTTGAGGAGTAGGAAAGTCAAATCAATTTCTAAGAGTTAGATTGATTCTTGTTTGTCCTATAAAATATTGGTGACTTTTCGTTGTATTGAGATATGTTGGGAGATTTGATAATTATAAAGCCTTTTGGCTTTGATCAAGAGAATTTCTCGTCTTGAGAATTTCGGATTAGTTCTTGTATATAACCACACACATTTCCAAGGTGTTGTGTGTGTGTTTTTCGAAACTTTTCTTCATCAACAATGGCTGATCACCTCATGCCCAGCCTCATAAACTTGTTATCGTCTCTCTTACAAAGAGTTGCGGAATCAAATGATCTGAACAGCCCATTGAACACTCAGAAGTTATCGGTCTTTAATGGTTTGATTCGTCCGAATATAAGTATCCAGAGTTACTTGGAGCGGATTTTTAAATATGCTAATTGTAGTATGTCTTGCTATGTGGTGGCATACGTTTATCTTGATCGGTTTGTGAAGAAACAACCCTATTTGCCTATCAACTCTTTTAATGTTCATCGGTTGCTTGTCACTAGTGTCCTTACTTCGATCAAATTCATGGATGACATGTGAGTTCTTTTATTCTATTATCAACTTCTTGTTCGTTATAATGATATATCCTCAACATATATATTGATTTGTGTTCAGTATTAACCTAGTTTTCCATGCTTAAAAGATGTAAATGTTATCCAAATGGTTTACAAGAGGTTTATGTTGGTCAAGTTCAAGCATTTTGTTTGTTATAGATGTCCAAGATTCAAGTTAGCCAGTTGTTTCGCTCAAATCTATTTTTGTGTCATTTTTAAATTCGTTTTGAACGATTACAGGAATTTTCACATGAACAAATGATTTAAATACAAGATTATAATGAATTAAACTGATCTATCTACATTACTCAATACGTACACATGTTGCATATACGTCATGAATGCTCAAATGTCAACAAGATAATGCTTCATTGTAACAAGATTAATTTTATGCTAGATTGCACATTATCAAATGCAAATTTTGTACCAGATTTGAGACTATGTTTAAAAGCTTCTAATATATATCTAGCGAAAGTTATTAAATTGATGTTATTTAGGTAATCCTTCATCTAGAAACTACAACATTTGAAATAACAAGGGTACATGTTTTTGAGATTAAATTGGTACAATCTTTTTGATAATTATTCAGTTTTTTTGATCACTTAGTTATTAAATTTGAACGCCGCTGATTGTTGTAGACAAAGCGAAACAAAACAAACAAATGTTGTTTTGCTGTTGCTGTTTTCTGCACATAAACAAAGATTAATGTTCGGCTGTTTAAAACAAATAAATATATGATCCTTGTACAAGAGGTGGATCGTTTCTTTCTAAAAATGTAACAAGATTGTTTTTTTCTGTTTGGAAATCACAGATGTTACAATAACGCTTACTACGCTAGAATTGGAGGAATAGCAACAGCTGAGATTAATGTATTAGAGGTTGACTTCTTATTCGGATTGGGGTTCAATTTAAACGTGACACCAGACACATTTCGGAACTATTGTATGTATCTCCAAACTGAGATGATGATGGGGTATCCTCCTCTGGGCTCGACTCCGCAAAACCCTGCCAAAGGCATAGACCATTGCTTAGTCGACGAAGATAGCCAATCACATCATCATAATCAACAACCGGCAGTTTAGTTGCTTGACTCTAGCTAAGGGGTTTTGAACATTAGAAATATGGGTTGACTTTTAGTTAAAGAGTCCTTGTCGCTTTGTAATTTCTAGCTTCTTGCTAGTGGTTTAATAATATATTGCTGTTAAAAAAAAAGATGTTTTTCATTGTTTGACTTAATTGTGTCGTGCAAGGAGTCTTTCACATTGCATGATCATAAAAGATTTGCTCATTATCATTTAACTGTTTTATGTTTACTAAGTTACATGATTATTTAAGTATAGATTTATTGTAATATGGCAGAAAGATAATTGTTCACGAGATATCAAAATCTGAGAAGCAAACACGGATGACTTTAGTTAGAGAAAATAGTTTAGTTTTTTTTATTTCTGTTGTAGGAGTTTGATGAGTCATAAGAGCTTTTATATCTTAAAAAAATGATATAAAAGTTTTGCCGTTCAAAAAAAAAAAATCTTAAAAAAATGATATAAAAGGGTAGGAATAAAAACTTCAATAAGATACAGTATTTTCAATTTGTCAATACATTTTGTAAAAAAGAAGTGTATTGTTCAAACGAAACACACACCCTTATATATATATATATATATATATATATAGGCGCGTTATATTGAGAACCCATTTTATGCGCAGAACTTTACAAAACTCTTTTCAACCAATCATAATTTAATAAATATTAAATGTTTTCATTTAATTGAAAATGGTATATTAGTCAATAACATTTTTATGTCAATACAAATTAATGACTAATAAATGTCTTCTTTTAATGAATGTTGACATTTGACTTTATTTATACATGGCTAATATTTTTTACTTTTTTTTATTTTTAAATAAAAAACGTTTTTAAATCACTTATTTTTTGGAATTTAAAAAAATATTTTTTTTACACTTTTTTTTAATAAAAAACGTTTTTTATTATTTTTTAAAATTTAGGAATTAAAAAATAATATTTTTTTCTTCTTTTTTAGTCAGTACACATGTTTTAAAATCAATAAAAATTTAGTATTATTAATAGTAAAACACAATTTCACTTTTTTTGAATTTTTTATTTAAAAAACGTTTTTAAAATCATGTACTTTTTGAAATTATTTTTTTTTAATTTTATATTTGTCTTTTAACATACATGTTTTCAAAAAAATGCATATATGTTTTTTTATATTTTAATTTTACATATGTTTCTTGCGTACAATTGTGTAGTCATCACTTGTTCTACTAAAAAAATGTTTATTGCATATATGTTTCTGATGTACATTCTTTAATCTTTTAAACTTATAACCAAAAACATAACCATGTACATGTAACCTCTAAATTTATAACAAACCAAAACATAAATAATATACACAAAATTTGATACAAAATGAAATACAATTCAAATATATTGTTAAAAATATACACGTCATTCAAAAAATATATGTGCACTCTTCCACGAACATACGTGCACGCTTCACTTTCTCATCAAATTTATTAGAACACACGAGTACCCTTCCAAAACACATATGCACTCTTTCAAGAACATATGTGTACTCTTCCACGAACATACGTGTACGCTTCACTTTTTCATCAAATTTATTAGAACATACGAGTATGCACCTATATTATTTAACACAATTGAGTTTGACGGTTTCCCTATATTTACATGTATTTCTCCTCATTTGACACTCTCATGGTTTTCATATGTACGTGTATTCGTCGTCGTCAATGTGCTCTTGTGTATCATTCTCCTTGTGTCTTTACGTCTTTATCATGACCAACTTCTCTTTAGAAAGTATGTACGAGTTGAAGACACATGTGCATTCTTTATAATAGTCATGGTTCACATTTTTATCAAATATGTTCAATACCTGAAATTACAAACAATAGTCATTTTTCTTTATTGTAAACAACTAAGATACACATATGTACATTTTAAACACATATGCAACAATCCAAACATGTATGTACAATTAAATCAATCTGGGTGACGATGACCCATGACCCATCTTTGACTGCTCCATTTCGTTGACCTTTTTCTTGACAGCAAGTTTCAAATCCTTAACTGTTGCAGAATTCATCACCGCAACATCTGTGTGACCAACACAAAAGCGAAAATAAACCAAAAAAATGATATGCTAAGCTCAAAAATAAGAAACCTAGAAACAAGCATAGATATATACCAAACGACGTTTGGTCCAGCTTAAGTACAGAAACACGCATAGCACTACCGAGTTCCAAGCTTATTAAAGTGTCAACATCTGATAGAGTTGGCTTTCTTGGTACATCCGCGAGTACAGGATCATCGAGCAGGGCAGCTAGTGTTGAATTTAGCTTCGCCTTCTTGACATTGTTAGTATTATACTTGAGGGCCACATTGTCGTCATCTTTGACACCAGTTGATGATGGTTCAGTCATTTACGTCATACACAAAAAGAATACAAGAAAAGGGTCCGAAAATAACGATAAAAGGGTGATGAAAAGGATGCGTAAATCACTAATTTTTTTTAATGGAGGAACAGATAATGGAGTAGTAGGTTGGCGTGTGGACATGAATGATTGTGGAAAAGCAATATTAAATTAAGAAATTAAATTGGATGAGTAAAAATAGGGAATTTAATATAGATTAAAAAAAGAGATGATGTTTGACTTTGAATAAGTTGTGTTGTATTTTAATCATTTGACTTTTATATAACCTATTTATTCTTGATTGCTTAATACAAGGAACATTTAATGTAAATGGTTAAAATGAAATTCCTTTATTGCCCTTTAATCAATCATTTAATGTAATATGAAATTATAATTAATTACAATTATGCCACAAGCTTTAATAACCATTGATCAAAAAAATAAAGGGCCAGATTGATTTAAAATGGTTCTGTAAAGTTCTGCACCTTAAATGAGTTCTCAATATAACACTTCACTACATATATATATATATATATATATATATATATATATATATAAAACTCTTATTATATATAAATTCTCAACACGTGATCGAAATATCATGTTATTCTTTTATGACTCTTTTAATATTATCCGTCACAAAGTGTGTGCATTTTGATATAATAAGTACATAGAATCTTAAATACAGTATTGTGATTTTAATAAGCTATTAAGAAAACCATCCATCGGACGGGTAGGGACCTAGTATTACTAGTATTGAATAAAACAAAACCATAGGAGGAGTACTAGTAAATCTTTCCCTAGCAAGTTTTCACTCACCCACAACTTTAGTCAAAATCTAAACCAACCACAGTTAAGATAAAATACTACGTATTAAACTCATTTTAATAAATGTACATAGCCCACTGGCCCACTCCGACCCTTATTTAAGTAGTCTACAATATCATCTTCTTCACGACTCCATTTTCGTCACTGTCATCACCAAAAAAATTTCTCAAAAATGTAAATCGGGTGGTTCAAGTGGACCGATTCGACCCGGTTCAGGTGAAACCCGCCGGTTCAATCCGGGTGTTACGTGTTGGAATATGTCCAAGTATAAATTAATATATGTCTGGAAATCTATTCGAGCCTACGGGGACGCACACGTTAATATGTAGAACAACGATAAATATATTAATGTAATATATTAGTGTTTAAAGAACGATCGTTAAAAGTTTAACAAGAATTATATTAGTCGTTAAAAGTTAAAGGACTAATATGCAAAACCGGAAAAGGAAAGTTTTGGTTTACCCCTTATTTCCTTATACCGGTCGAACTCCACCTCCTTGATGAGGTGAGATTGCTTGCTTGCTCTCCAAGCTAAGAGGTGTATAAATAGGGGCTTTGGTTCATTGTTTTCTCTTATAACTTGAAATCCAAAAACCCTAAAACTCTTCTTGTGTTCTCCTTATGTTCGACCGAATCCCAAAACCCACAAAAGGTTTTCGTTTTCTTCCCTTAGTGGTGCGATCGAACCGAATACCCTTTAGGGTTTCGGTTTTGTGGTTTTATACCACATACGTGGAGGTTTTGCTCGTGTGTTGAATGAATCAAAGACGAAGGTGATCGTTTGCTAAACACTACTAGTACTAGCATACCTCATTGTTTGCTAAGAACGTATAGTGTGTGTCGACTTATAGGGATTATTCTTTTGATCCTAGTGGTTTCGCGTGGTGTTATACATACGCATATATTCAAGGCGGTGTAACGTTTATTGCTAAAAGGTACACATATTTAATCCCTTGTTAATTATGAATTCTATACGTGTTTAATTTTTCCGCTGCGTATTCGTGATATATTTAATGGTTAAATAGATGTAAAAACCCAACAGTGGCATCACGAGCCATCGTGTAGAATTTATAGTTACAAGTAATAAAATTAGACAAGATTAGGGTTCTTGATTAATTTTTTAAGCCCTTTGGGCGTTTTATGCATAAAGATTCGATCTTTGTGCATCAAGATTCAATCTTTATTGGTTATAAAATTAATTAGACGAATTCTAGGTTGTATGAAATTTTATAAGATTAAAACTTGATGCGTTTAATTGTTAATTGATCGGTTTTATGTTTAAAATTAATTGTTAATTCGGCATCCATGATAAATACATGCAATTTATCATGGAGGGATATGTGATATAAATCTTGTTAATTGTTAAAGATTTATGCAAATATGATGATCAAGATTAAAACATAGACATTAAATTTGATTTGGTAAGATCCACAACTTTAAAAGCTAGGGAAGACCTTGGCTATGTCTTAATGGGGCCTAAAAGTTGCTTAAATTTTTATGTGCTATGTGGTATATATTTGTATATGGCTTACGCAATCGATTATATCGATGGATGTGGCCGGAGTCATTGGACGAAGGAGCCTTATATGAATATATACATGTTTTAAATTATTAGATAATTAGGATCATAATTGATATTTGCATGACTTAATTGTTAAGTGTTTCTTTTTAAATAAGTGTTATGTGTATTAGTTTTGTGTTTATATTGTTTTATTTTAAGTTTTGACTTGTGAGAAAAAAAAGGTTTTTCGTAAAAATAAATATAAACATGACTAATAATTATGAAATTAGATTTATTATGGACTAATTTATAGTTCATAATGTGTTCTTCAAATTAAAATTTTATTTTTATCAATGACATAATTTGAAAAAGTACTACTTAGTTACAAGGATAAGGTTCGGGGAGACTCATCAAGACTTCGGTCTTGTACACACCATTAACCTATAATACCTGACTACGTTGTAGTTTCCTTACCTTGCATACTATTTAAGAAGTCGCAAATGGTCTAGGGTTTGAATGGTTTTTAACCATTCTTTAATCTTTTCCCGCGATAAAATATAAAATCTTTAAATTTTGAAAACACGTTGAATCGTCAATTTTTAAAGGTAACACTATTTATACATTAGATGTATAGAAAATAAGTGATACCGTAATAAATAACTTAATTGAGTAAATTTTTTATTAAAATTTATGATACGAAGATGTATGCATGCTTCTTCGTACATATTTGCCACGTCAAATATTATACCCTTTTTAAATAAGTTATTGCCATCCAATTTGTAAGAACACTTGCAGATGCTTTTTACTATGCGTGAGACGTATGTAGATCGTAATCCCAAGGTGATTATACACTTTTTCGTGAGACATTAGTGTTACATAATCACAGTTTTTGATTGGACGACTTAATTGGTTTAGTGGTGAGACCCTAAATTTGAGGCATAGATGGGATGAAACATGCTTACTAGTATATTATTGTAATAAAGTAAGTCCCATAAGGTTCTAGGAATTGCACCGGTGGCAATTTTTGATCGTCAATTACCTTTTGAATACATCATCACTAGCAGATCAACTGATGTGGTGGTGGTATGTCAAGTAGGGTCCTAGCCTTTAGAAAATTAATTGTTTATTTGATTAAACATGGGTAGTTAATTTTCTTCAAGGAGTATTATTGAAAATACTAAATACTTGAACTTTTATGTTTTGTAGATGGCACTACCTGTTCAAAACATAAACCATTTGGCTTTCAGGTCGATGTTTGAAAGAGAAAAACTTTCTGGAAATAATTTCAATGACTGGTTTCGTCAACTTAAGTTAGTCTTGAGAGTTGAAAAGAAAATTTTTGTCATTGAACAACCTATTCCCCCTACTCCTGCAGCTGATTCCGCAGCAAATGTGCTGGCAGATTGGAATGCAGTATATGATGCTCATAATGAGGTGGCTTGTCTTATGCTTGGTAGTATGACTCCTAAGCTTCATAGACAATTTGAAAACTATGCACCTTATGAGATGCTTCAGGAGCTTAAATCTATGTTTGAGAAACAAGCTGAAGTGGAGAGGTTTGACATAATCTAAACTTTCTATGCTTGCAAACAAAAGGAGGGTAAACCAGTTGCTGCATATGTTCTAAAGATGAAAGGATATGTAGATAATCTGGAACGTCTTGGTTATGTGCTACCACAAGATCTTACTGTTGGTCTTATCTTGAATGGCCTCACTAAAGATTTTTTTGGATTTGTGAGAAATTACAATATGCATAACATGGGAAAGACAATTGGTGAACTATATGCTATGCTCATAGAGTATGAAAAAGGTTTACCTAAAAATGCTAAAACACCACAAGTAATGATGATTAAAAGTGGTAAAATCCAGAAAGCCAATAAGAAATCGCTTAAAGCTAAAGGTAAGGGTAAAGCTAATGGCAAGGGACAAGATAAACAAGTTTATATCCCTAAGCCTAAAAACCCTAAACCTACTGCTAAAGAGAACCCGGCTAAGGATGACACCTGCCACCACTGCAAGGAGGTGGGTCATTGAAAGAGGAATGATCATGTTTATCTTGTTGAGTTGTTGAAGAAAAAGAAGCAAGTTGGCACTGCCAGTTCTTCAGGTATCTTCACAATAGAATTATTTGCTTTTCCTAATAAATCTTGAGTGTATGACACTGGTTGTGGTACTCACATTTGTATTACAAAACGGGGGTTTAAAGAAGCAAGAAAGCTGAAACAAGGAGCTCTTTATTTGTACATGGGGAATGGTGTTCGTGCACAAGTAGACGCTATTAGAAGTTTTAACTTAGTTTTGCCTAATGGCCTTGTAATTTGTTTAGACAATTGTCATTATGCACCTTTTATTACCAGAGGTGTTGTTTCAGTTCACCGTTTGGTAGAAAATGGATTTGTCCAGTGTTTTATGGATTTTAGAATTTTAGTTTCTAAGCACAATGTTCTTTATTTTAATGTTATTCCCAGTAATGGTATTTATGAAATTGATATGCATGATCTTGTACCAAAGAGCTACATCCACGCGACACGTTTATAAAGGGGATTTGGAATTCCAAAAATTGATGAGTTTGGGGTGGTTAAGGTTAAAATAAAATAATCGAAAAGGCAAACGAAAAAGTATGGTATTGTATTCCGTATATATTACATATGAAAAGAAAACAATTATTATAATTAATATGGTAATTATATATGAAAGACAAAAACACAAAAGAATAAGTCGTATAATATAATACTTTACAGTATAATTAAGAAGCGCTGAGAAAAATAATGGTTACAATATAATTGGACACGTTTTTTCAAAAGTCACTTACATTATAATTAAAAAAAGTTGTACTAAATTAAACCTACGTTTAAAGTTACGATATTAAATAAAGGTCGTTTTTAAAGTTTTTAACATTACTTAATATTTTGTCTATTAGTCGAGAATTATTAAAATATATTTTATAATTTTAGTATTTAGTTTTTCTTGACGGTTTTTTTTTGTTTAAATAGTTATCTCGTTTGTTAAAGTATGGTTTTCGAATAAATATTCATCGGTTTATCGTAATTCACACAATTTAAAATTCGTAATAAGCCTAGATTAACTTTGTCAATTTTATCGGGCGGTTTTTACAATAATATAATCCTTTTATTTGAAAATTTACTAAGTATAACAATTTTTAGAAATTTCGGCATGACCTTGCTGTTTATACGACGTTTCCATTTTTACCAAAACTCATTGGTTTCCATTAAAACAAATAAATCCCTTGTTGTAAATACTCAATATAACTCAAACGATCATTTAAACATACTTTACCAAAAACTGTGTAACCAAATCCACCCCGTATTGCTATTATCAATGAAACCCAAAAGCACCACATTATGTGGGTGCTATTCAGGCCAACCAAAACATAATCCCTGTTTGGGGCTGCTTCCTAAACGAATAACAAAAACACCCCTTAATGAATTTTAAAACTCAAAATTAAAAAATACTTTTAATACATTATTTATTTACCAATTTTTTTAACCACCATATTTAATTCGGTTTAAACTTTCCAAATCTCGCAACGATTATACAAAACAAACGCACCATGTGTTTGGAAAAACCAAACGCACTCTTGCTGTTTAACCACAAAAACGGACGCACCCTGTGTGGTGTAAAACCACATAAACAAACACACTCTTGTGGTGTTTTTATCAAACCAAAACGCACCCCTTTGTGGGTCGTTATAAACCAAAACGAAACGCACCCTTTCGGGTGTTAACTGCTGAACCAGACGCACCCTTAGGTGCTATAAAAAAAACAATGCATCCCCCTGGTGCTTGCTGTGGAGGTGAGGAGATGGGGTGACGGTGGCGACGAGGGTGGCGGTGGCAGTGTGGGTGACGGGGTGGAGGTGTGACGTGGGATGGAGGTGGTGGAGTGGAGAGTGTGCCGGCTGGTGTGGTGTTCGCCGGAGGGTGGCCAGATTTCCGGTGACAGCGCCGGAAAACTTATAAAGTGTGTGTGTGTGTATGTTATAAAAAAAAGAAATGATGAAACCCTATTTAGGGTTGGGTATATATACCCAAAGTTATAAAAAAATGTATCAAGTATGTAAGACCAAAAGTGTAATCTTTTATAAAATAACAGTTCGGGACCAGTTTAGGCTAGTTAACGGTTGATTTAAATTACGAAAATTGCGCTGTTGCGTTTCAAATGATTTTTTCCTATAAAAATGAGTATTTACATGACTTATTTAATAATTATTTGGTAACGTTC
>BQNB010115922.1:0-21461 GCA_026074375.1 Tanacetum coccineum
TTTTAAATACTCTCTCGCATTTTTTTAGTCATCGGTCTGTTTTTTTTATGAATGTCCGAACATTTAATTTTTTTTTTTAAATTGTTTTTTTGTTTTTTTTTCAAAATATTCACTCACACTTTCTGAGTTATCCGTATTGTCGGGTCGACCCGACCCAGTCCGCCCCGACCCGTTCCTTTTTTTTATTTACGAAATAGCCCCTAAAATATTTACGAAATACCCCCTCGCACTATGTGTTAAATTACGAAAACTACCCTCATTTTAATTTTTTTTATAAAATACGCCCTTTTCCCCACTAGCGGTCGACCGTTAGTTTTTTTTTTAGAATGCACCAAAACAGTGCTTTAAATCGGTCGCTGCTTAACGACCGCTAATTTTTTTTTTTACAAAAATATACCTTCTAACACGTCCAACCGAAAACACCGGCCGCCAAACATCCCGTCGCGGAGCGCGGGTGAGCCTAACTTGTTAACAACAAAATACAAGAAAGATTTATACCCTATTTTATGTTTTAACTTAAAATATAAATAAAAGTAGAGTTGCACAAAAATTGTACTGTGAATGCAAATAGAGAATCCGTTGTTACATGAAGTACAATATTAATGATGTTTTTTTTTTCTTTCAAAATAGTATGTTTGTGGCATTTATTTTCTACATCAATAGTTATCCGAGCTTGTTTATTCATCAACAAATAAAATAGTTATAAAGATTCAAATCAATAAATTTACCTTTTTTCTGATACAACAGCATTTAATCATGACTCGGAATGTTGTAAAGATAATAAATACATCAATTTAAGGATAGTTTTTTTCCTGTATGTAACAATTGTCGTTCATTTAGGTTTTTAATACACAAAGTGTAGTAGGCAAAATTCCAAGCCATTATATGTTCAATGAGCATAACATTTTATAGATTTTGTATAAGGTTCTCTTTGTACAACTAAAGTAAAGTATGACAGTGACGATATAATCATTCTTACACATATCTTATATCAAAGTAGTCCAACTTAATTAAGAAACAGAATGATGAACAAAATATTAATAATATTATTAGTGACAATAATATCATCTAACAAAGACCCCATTACAATCATATAGCTCTTTGTACACAAAGACCTCCCATAATCATTATCTTCTTTTTTACACAAATCTTTATTCATCACACCCCAATCCCACCCCATAATTAACCTAGTACTGAATCATATCAGCAGAAGCCAAAATGGGCTGGTTAGCACAAAGATAGCTCAGTGAGTTAACCATCAACTCATCAACAAACTCAGTCCCATTGCCATATTGTTCGTCCACAAATCCGCAATCAGTGTCCAAAGGTTGATACATAAAAGCAATAATCTCGTTAAGCGACTGAAGGCGATTACTGAGCTCGGTCACTTGGGCTCTTAGAACCGAGTTCTCAGCCTCTACGCTGACATAGTGTTGTGTAGTGATACTCACACTTGATATGATTTGATTGTTTTCTTTCCTGAGTTGGCTCACTTGAGCTGTGAGATCATCTAGATGTTGTTGCTTCCTCTTCCTTGATCTCCTTGCTGATTCACGGTTCGATAACATTCGTTTCTTTTTCCTCTCATCCATTAGGTTCTGAAGATCTCCTTCAGAACCTGAGTTTAGCAATGGATTTGGATATGGATATGAAACATCTGATGATATTGTCGTACCACTAGACGTAGCCATCTGATCACACCAAGATTATGAAGATTCAAACAAGACAAATATATAGATCGTAACAATATTAAAAGCTATTTATTATTCGATATTTATATATGTAGATATAGAGATTTATTAGTATAGTTTATGAAGGTGGTTTATAGTAATTGATCTAGTAAGTTAATAAAAAAACAACTAAGCGAAAATCATGAAATGTAATAAAACCAGTAAAGGAAGACAACGGAAAATGATTGAACTAAATGTGTTCTACGTCTATATGTCGAATTTATCATAAACCCGGAGAGATACAATTCACTGAGAATTTGAGACATGTATTTCAAACATTAACAACAATAGGTTGCACATTAATGTTGATTTTTAATAACAACACGCGCAACGACAATACAAAGTTTAAAGAAGAAAAGAACACAAACTAAAGAAGCTTAAATTAAAGACAGAAGATCCTTAAGACAAAACAATAAGTATGATATTGATGATCTTAAGGATGTTAAGAAGAGAAGAAGGAGAGGGGGAAGAGGCTAGGGAAGGATTATGGGGTGAATTTATAGGAAAAAATTGTGGACTAACAAGCAAAAAAGGTATCATTGTGGGATCTTTTTAATAAAGTGTAAATCAATATTATATAGTAGGAATCTATCAACTTTAATTTCAACTATGATGACTTACTACATTATTGACATTTTATCGACACTTAAAACAATTTTGTCCCATACTGAAATTAAGAATTTAAGAATTTAAGTTGCTTTTTAAATTACCAGAACGAGTATTTATCACTAAAATTTGTGATTGTCAAGATGTAATTCATTTTGTATTCTGACCAATTTATGTCTAAAAGGCCAATATACGGTGATTTTATGAACTTTTTTCCAAACGCTCCTATAATACTTCTAAGTGATCCTAGCTTATTAAATATCTTGTGTTTTTTTTTTGAACAGAAAATATCTTGTGTTAGCTAACCTTTAAATATGATAGTATAAAGTATATAATTAAGCAACCTAACTTGGACATGCGGGACCCAGAAGGCTGAAACGTTCGACACCATCTAGATCTATTCGGCCACCTTCACGACGTCCAAAACATATACATGCAATACTAATACGTAGCAATTTGTGCATAATATCTTATACACGTTGCCTTGCTACATTGTTCCTTGAACAAGCAAAATTTGTTTTTGCTTCGTGATGGCAATTTTGTAAGAGTCTTGCACAAAAGTAAAAAAAGATACAAGTAAAATTCAATGTTTTAAAACACAGTTTTTTAATTGACCCAGTTTAGTAGTCGGTTTAATGGTTTATCGGTTGAACCGCTGGGTCAAACCGGTTCTATACATATGTATATCATTTTATATATTTAATATGTAGTGTTGTATAATCACATTATTTATCTTACGTTTAATTGAACTAATGAAAAATATTAAGCTTTTACTTATTAGCTTTAGTTTTTAGGTTCTATATCTATAAAACTATAACAAAAATATACAAAAACAATTAACATATGATTCAAAGTTGTAATATAGTATAATAACACAATATTAATTGGTATTTTAAATTATTTTTAACTCTATTATAACTAACATTAGTCATCACCATATCATTTTGTCAATTAAACTTAGAAAGGTTCATGAAAAAAAATTGTTAGATTTTTATAAAAGAAGTCATGACCCGGCCGGGTTTATCAAACTGGGTCAACCTAGGTCAACGAAAAACCAGCGATTTAATCCGGTCCCGATCACATCCGGCCCGACCTCCATGCATGTTCATAAGTCAACTGGTTGAACCGACCGAATCAACCTAGATTTTAAAACATTAATACAATTAGCCAGTTACATAGTTACAACATGTAACTTACATGTAATCCATTTCAGAATGATTATCGAGAGCTGAAATAACTTTTCATGTCCTAAACCTTTAAAGTTTAAATATAGCCTCAAATGCTATATTTACCAAGGTTTTCAAGATCAGGATCCTACCCAGGATCGTTTTCGTCTTTCCAAGATCGAGATTGTAAAGTCAGATCGGGATCGTAAGATCTTACTATAATTTCATTGTCTTAATAGTCTTTGTAATATTATACAATCTACAAATTATTATATATTATAAACACAAACTTTTATGAATGTTTCATAGAAATGTTGTCCTAAACTATGATTATGAAATGTTTAAGAAGATTAACATGTTTTTTAAATTCTACGAAACACAACCCATAAATTTGTAGTTCTTTAGTTTCTGGTTCGAGAAAAGTAAGATCGGATCGGAGTAGATCTTAAGATCATATGGTCAAGATCGGGATCCTATAAGATCTTAAGCATACGAAGATCCTATGTAGGATCCAGATCGTTTTTGCTTTGCAGTATCGTAAAATCGTAAGATCCTAAGAACATGATCGGGATCTTAACAACCATGATATTTACTATTTAGTATACCCCATTTCCGTCTTTTATATAGATTGTTTTTTTCTTTTCTTTGTATAATAAATGACAACACAAGGTGTTAAATATTAATGGTACCTCACATATGATCGGAACCTAGCTTCCAATAATCATAATAATGCTCAAACGTTGCGTTCGTGAATTTTACTTTTGAAAGAAGATGAAAGAAATGGGAAGAAAACAAAATAAATTCGTGTTTCAGAGTTTTTTTCGGAGAGAAGAGAAAAGAAGGGGAGAGTAAATTTGGCTAAACTTCTCTCCAAAACCTTCTTTCCAAAAGTGAGATGATTTAGAAAGAAGTTATATTAGGAAGCTTTTAATAAATATAATTACTTAAATGGCCTTATAAAAAACATAACTTTTATATATAATTAAGGGTATAATCGTAAAATCATCACTTATCACTTCATTTCTCTCTTAACTCAGAAACATGATACAAAAAATTAAATTTCATTATTCACATCTTCTTTTCTGCCTATTTTTAACTCTGCTCTTATCTTCTTTCATTTCAAAAACTTAGAAACAGAATGTTAAAATGATTTTAGAGGAGCTTCATCTCAAGCACATGGGTTGGTATTAGTACTCAAGTGAATATTATGCCAAAAGTGTATCCACCTAATTCTTAAAGGATTGAAATTGTCAAAATTAGAAGATGCAAAAATTATAGTGCAAGCTTTCAGTGACTAAACAACAACCACAAATATCAAGGCTATATAATGTGTTAACCATACACACTTCTCTCATAATTATATATTATATATATATTATGAATGGAAAGATACGACGTCGTTTCGCTGGCGAGCTATTATTTCATTTTACTTGGATTCGTTATCATGGCCCATTATATTGCCAAAGGTCCAAAGCATGGCTTAGTTCATGCCTTCTGTATTCTTATACCTATACGTATCAACCTGGTAATAATTTAGAAAATTCTTTTTGTTTAGAGTTACGAAACAAAGTGATCATTGTTTGTATTCTATCCACTCATTATTGCGAGTATTTAACTATTTATCCTGTCTATAATACTATTTTTGTGAAACATTCGATGCAATAATTCATACGAAATTAATATTTACAGAAAAATTATGCTCCACGATAACGCGCGGGCTATGTAATCAAATCGCACAAAAACAAACCTCGTCGCAACGCGCGGAAGGTCCAGCTCTTATGCACTCAAAAACCGCCCTACGTTAAGCAAAAAAAAATTAACGTCTCGCAGCAACGCGCGAGCAATTATGCTTGTTCAAATCAAAAAGTGTACGTTCCTCTCATATCGATTCTAGTGTGTAGCTAAAAACTAAAAACCTTATTTTTCCTGTATTCGTTTTATTGTTTAAACTTTCTTGTAAAATGACGTTGGCTAAGTCTATTAGCGTAATCACTAATAAAAGTGAATTAAGGAGAGGTTGGTTGAGTTAGTTCATAAATCTATGTTGTTCAGATTGTTTAGGCTTTGGTTTATAAGTTTTTACAGCGTAAATCCTAACGGGCAACGTAATTGGATTCATCATTACGCACGAAGCATATTCCTATGAGCCTTAGCCTTCGAGAAGTTGTAGACTCTAATTCACTAATAGACAAATACAAAATATTGTGTGGCCTAGATCCAAATGACAGGTCTATAATATTTTCGCAACAGACGACAATTATGGGCAATTGGACATATCTCCTCCAAGCCAAGAAAGACAACGCAACCTATGTTTGAAGCCTTCTCATTGACCAGGAGGAACATGCTCCCTCTTACCAATTCGGTTGAGACATGTGACACAACACAAAACATTCTCTTATGGATTGCATATAAATACTAACATCAGATCAACATGTCAGATATGTTCTCTCTCACATACATATACTTCATCTCTTTAAACATTATCCATCTTCTGATGATTGATTCTCGCGTCATAGCCGATCTGCAGGGTCTCTCTGCGTCGCGACAAACGTCACGTGTTGCTTTGTATTTTCTAGGAGGGCCAAAATGCACATGGCTAAACTAATAAATTCCTAGTTATATGTGTTGAACAACCAAAATATCATTTTATACATAAGATTCGAAACTCTGAGAGGGTCACAACTCTCTTATATCTTCGATAAGCTCTGAATCCAGCTTCTCGGGTTTACCTTAGGTAGCATAATGACTATTTACGTACTATATTTCATAGATGTGGCTCAAGCATGACCGGATGTTGTTGGTGCATTAACAATTGTAGGGTAAAGGCCATTTATGCTTAATGTGTCATCCCATGATACTCATTATGCTTCCTCTTCTCCTAATATTGTCATTTAACTTGACAATTGACATTCTTTATGGTCAACTATCATTATAAATAACCGGGTCCACCCCTTTCATATGAAAAGACCCAAATGCTCCTTTCAACTATCATTATAATTTTGGAAATTATTTGATGTTCATACATCGTCTCCTACAGCCACCATTCAATGCCATCATTCAGTGCCATAGCCGTCATACCACAACCAACACCTACTGCCGACCAACACCATTGTCGCTGCTTTCGCTGTTCAATACCGCCATTAACATTGCAACCTAATAGATCTCGAACCACTAACGACATAATCACCATGCTTGATTTGAAACATTCACCGCAACTACCGTAAACAGCCGTCGTTCACTTCCCACACGAGGCAATAAAAACCACGTTTGCAATGTGTGCAAACAAGCGAATTGGACTGAAGGGATTTTATTTATTGTGGGATGACATCAAGTAGTTCATACGAAGAAGATGATATATTTGTGGAAGAGCAACGACGAAAGGTGATGTATATAGTTTTGGAGTAGTTTTACTTGAGCTCTTAACAAGGAGAAAACCGACATACGAAGCATTTATTAAGGAGGGAACCAAGCTTGTAACTTGGGTACGTCTTTAAAGTCAATTTTTTGACTTTTTCTTGAATTTGACTTTTGATTGATGTAATAACTGTGAACTATTATGCTAAAACAGGTTAAAGGAGTCGTTAAAGAAAAAAAAGGAAGAATATTTTCTTGATAACATATTAGAGTGTTATCCAACAAGTGAAATCAATCTGATTAGAAGCTATCGAGTTCTACTTTTAAACATCTGTAACAAAGAACTACACGAAGAAGATGATATGTGTAAAATGATCAAATTACCTTTAACAAAGAATTTCGAACGTGTGTAATGACAATATTGTTTGTACATTAAAGATAATGAGTATTCTTATATAGTACATTAAGAATAAATAGCTTTTACCCACAATTGTATGTGTTAATATTTATTACGAGTACATTTTTGTAGAGTAATATGTGTGAAAGACGCATGTTACATCATATAATAATAATTTTCTAGTTACAGCTCATTTTAAAATAAAAATCATGTGTGGATTAGTCAACATAAAGAGCGGAAACCATGGTTACCAAAAAAATAAAATAAATAAATAAAAATCACGTAGAAAACGACTTGCTTGACACTCATTATTTTTCAATTTCGAGAAAGATCCACCGTCGAGCTTGGTTATACTTTTAAGGACGGTAAATTATTGACTAAAAAACCAAATAATAAGCTGTATCAATCATAGTGTTTAGTAACCACCAAGAGATCGACTCTCCCTCATTAGATCAAAGTCATTACTACTATATAACAAATGTTGACTGAGTCAACACATACATTTGCTATAGTAAAATTAAAATAATAATTTTTTATACTTTTTTAATCAGTAAAATAAACAAATCACTTGAGAACAAAACACATATTTGTATACGTGTTCTTCTCCAAATAAACACATACCACCACCCTCGTTATCTTTTTTCCAGTGCCTCACCACATCGCCCCCATTACTAGAGGGGAGTGGGAAGGATTTGGGTTGTTTTGTGTGGTATACGTGCTTTTAAAGGGATTTATCAATGATGACTCATCTAAATTACTCATCTAAATCCATCAGCTCTAATAAATCAGGGAAACACATTCCCCTCCATTCTTTTTTTCTTGAAGATTCTTCCTACTGACACCCCTACAACATCCATCAAACCTGTTGTGAAGAAGATGAATTCATAAATTGCCAGTCACCAACATTAGCTTGATATAGAGATTGTAAAAAACTTAGATTTAAAAGTATATTGTTTCGATCTCACTAAATATTTATTTTTATAAGATTTGGTTTTTTATCCTTATAAAGGTTTTTTTAATTCAGGAAAACACAATTTAGATTTTATTGATTGGTTGATTTGTGAATTAGGGTTGATTTTGCTTATTGATTTTAATGATTTTGGTTTTTTTTCATAATGTTGAAAAAGATATGCAATTGGTTTGTTTGAAGAGCTTAATTTAGTTAATATATTGAAGGTGAATTAGATAGTTGTGTTGTAGATTAAGGGAAAAAGGAGGATGCCGGCTCACATTTGGCTGGTCTAATGAACACAAATGTTAAGTTGTGTCGGCTTACATTTCCCTTGGCATCGTTTGTCTGCTGCAAAAATCTCTAAAACAACTTGGAGGCTCACAAGGTTCATCTTTGTTAATCAACTGAATATTGGCGTTAAGATGAGACTCTAAAGCTCATTTACAAAATATAATTTATTGTTTCATTTGTAGGTGTTATAGGTTGTATACATCTATATATGTTGTATTAAAATTCAATCATGTTGGAATTTATGCAGAACATATTATTTTTAGATAGTTGATTTTAAAAATAGCTATTTATAAACTGTGTTTTTCTAAATCGTAAATATGTTTGAATTTTTTTAGCTGGTACTCCTAAGCAGATATAAGAGCTTATGCAAGTCACCGTAGCCAAGGAAGGATAATTGGTTCCTGTGTCTGCATAGAAGAAACAAAAGAGAAGCGTGGAATGGGCTTTGGCGAAGAAGCAAGAGGGCGAGCTTTAGAACAAGAAGAATATGGCTAATAGGAAGTTAATTTTTAATAGGTCTAAACAATACGCCAACAAGTATGAGGATCAGGTATCATCATTTTCGGTGTGTTATGTTTTGCAGCCTGATGCAACATTGGTTGGTTTGATTTACAAAAGATATTTCATTGTCTATGTAATCATTATGACTTGAGTTCCTATTATTAGAATTTAGAAACATTAATAGGTATCTTTTATTTTGAAGTGGTAACAAAGTGACAATGTTTTGTAATCACATTGCACAAATAATGGACAGTGACGCCAAACGTGGTGGTGGCTGCAAATGGTAGCAGAGACTACAACACCGTGACTGATGTTGTGGCGCCTGCCCCAAAAAGAGCAAAAAAGGTACGTGATAATGATAAAGGCTGGAGTATATCGAGAAAATGTAAAGATATTAAAACTCTGACTATACATGCAGGCAACCAGATTAGGGGTCACGACAGTTATAAAATGGTTATTGAAGGGTTTAAAGCACAAAACTAATTTCTTGTAAATAATCTCACGATCAACCGAAATCATTGTTAATCCATTAACAAGGTACATAAATCAATACACCAATTTCATTTCACTTGTCAATCTTTGCATTATTTATTAGTTGTATTTACTTGATTGATGATGTAGGATCTAAAGACTCATTGATCCGGGGGTCGAGGAGACTCAAACCATACGATAGCCATTTCTAGTGAGAGAGTGTAGTGAGAGAAAGAAATATGTATTATTAATATGAAAAGTAAAATGATACAAGAGTCTCAACCCCTACATGGAAGCCATAGAGGCGTATTTATACCACCATACGTTACATAAGTATACTATATTGTCTATTCTAGTCCCTGCGTATGGTGGTATGGTAAACTATGGTAACTCCGTAAATGTCGTCACATAAATTAAATCCTAACAGTCTTCCCCCATGGGATGATATACGGAATTACTTACAATATTTTCCTAACAAGTACATAATGATTAAGAACAAGAACCTCCACAAAGCTTCCAATGCTGATGTTGTCTTCTATGGCCTTCGACTTTAAGTCTGCACTCCAACATGAATCATCTTTGTAGTACCTTGTAGGAGAAATACTGTAATAGGCATGAATTAAGTAACTCATACACTTCTGGTTAAGGAGAAGCTTCTGAATTAGCTTCCCCCTAATTCATGTCGCATATTCTTCATTTAGAAGCTTTTATAGCTCCCCCCCTAAACTAGCAATCCTATCTTGAGTAGTTTCAAAGCTTTCTTACAAGCTTAGAATAATTAAGTGCACATCGGAATTAGTAGAATACCACATCAAATATTACTGCTTCTTTGAAAATAAGCTTAGTGATTAACCGTTCGGGGAAACATTAACTGGATCAGCAACGTATCTTCTCACGCTTGAATAATTCTTCTCACATATCTTCCCCCTGGAAGCTCAAATAATGCATACTAAAAATAACAAGATATCTCTTCCCCTATGTGGATGAAGTAATGCACCCAAAATAACATGTTAAAACATATATTTTCTCTACGGTTATAACATTTGTCTTCCCAGAATGACCTTAAATAAGAAGAAGGTATGGACTCTATCACGCATACTTGTTGTGCGTTCTGGTGTATCCACTCCTTCCCCCTTGCTGGTTTCGATACCTCAGAATCAGCAAAACCTTGTACGCACATATACTTGAATACTTGTGTGAAGAATTAATTAGCTCAAATATATCCCTTGAGAGCTGCTGATCAAGTCTTTTCTCATAAACTCTATCTGGCTATCTTTTTACCAACCCCTTTGTAGGCTATTTGAAGTGACCACTGATGAAGTAAACCCGATATACCAAACTTGAAATTGAAGTAGAACTCCCCGTTCTTGTGACTTAAGCTTACACTAATGTTGGAAGAACAGTGTAGAGAATTTGTGCTCCATCCAAATCTCTAAGTACTCAATACCCTACCAAAGTATGAGACATTCATCACCTCTTGAGATTATCTACATCGCCTTATGCGTATATCACTGAGTACTACAACATAACTCCTTTAAGTGATAGTTATCCAGGTCTTCAACCAACCACCCCGACTGCTGGTAACTAGATAACCCAAGTCTTCATCCTAAATTGTAAGCCCGAGAAAGTTATCATTAAAAGTCATGCATCCAACCAACCCCGACTTCAAGATAAAATAATTACACGCCTTCGTGAAAGTCAACTTCAATCTCAAATAAGTGATACCCAAATAACTCCGTAGTCACTTTGAAACTACATATCAAATCTAGCCATTTCCATTTAAGTTCCATGATTCTTTATAAAGATCGATCCCGGTCTCGTCACTAAAAACTAGTCACTTTGTCATTATACATCCTAATTTTAACTCATTAACTAAATTTATAACAAACTTTGGATAGCTTTCTTACATAAATACAACTCGGCCCACGTTTAATTCCACACGCAACCCATAAACCCAACTGATAGAACTTTGGCCCACTCTAAAAAATTAACCCTGATCCATTGAGTTGATGAGTGATATAAAAGCTTTATCCCTAATATTTCTCAGGATTAACCCTAACCTTTCTCATTCATCCCAAAACATAACGCCCCCATCTGACTACATTCGATACTTATAGATAAACAATAACTCTTTTTTATCTCTCAAATCCTTCAATGCATCATTCATCATACACATCACTTAAATAACATTGGAGATGATAACATCATTTTTCAAATGGCACAAACCCTCAAAGAAGAACCAAGAACCAAGAAGTGTGCATCTTCAAGATCTTTTGAATAAGGTCTCGGGTAGGTTTGGATGTTGTTTATTTGAGTTTTTGAATGAAACCAAGATTGATTATAATATGATTCTTATTAGTCAATCTTGATTTTCGAATATTGAAGGAGCGTTTTTAACCTTCACGTAGACCTATGATGATAACGTGTATAATCTTATAAAGATTGTGGTTATAGAACATAAACACGAAGTTGAGGTCTAATTATTCATTGTTTGGTTCGAGTCTTGATGGTTGAAGAAGAGATGATGTTGACGATGGGATTAGGATTAGTTTTGGATTTTTGATGTTGTTGATGTGAGGGTTGAGTTGGTTGTTGTTGATGTTGGGTGGAGGCTGCTTATCTCATCTTCTTAATTTCTTTTGGTTTCTACTGACTCGGTAAATACTGATTTAACTCATTGAGTTGACTCAGTTGAGTTGACTCGGTCTGGGTCTACTCTGCATATTTCGCGGATTTCTATAGCCTATATATTTCTCCGGATTTCAGACCTGTCATATTTCGCCTTTTTGAAACTTGTCATCTTTCGCGGAATGCGTATTTCGCCGAAACAGAGCCTGTATATTTCGCGGTTTCTTATTTCGCGGAAACCAAAACCTGTGTATTTCATTGGATTCAAATAAAGTGCATATTTTGCAGTCTTCAAATAAGAACAGCTTAAGCCTAGGAAAAAATCTTTGAATAAGCTACTTTTTAACCAAAAATAAGCACAAACAAAAGTCTTGTTTTTCATACTTTTTTAAACAATACAGGTTTGAAAATAAGTCTTGTACCCCAAAGGAAAACAATACAGATTTGAAAATAGCACATATATCTAGACCAGAAACATGGACTGTTTGGACTATTAAGAGCTCGTATAACATAAACAAAATGACAGAATTTAGACACTAAAAATAACTATGGACACATGCCACGAAGTGACATTAAAAGTGATAAACGTAACAGATTTGAGACCAATGGATAATAAAATCAAAATGACCCAAGACTAAACCTGGTTAGCTCTTGATACCAAATGTAAGATCTAAAGAATCATTGATCCGGGGGTCGGGGAGACTCAAACCACAAGATAACCATTTCTAGTGAGAGAGTGTAGTGAGAGAAAGAAATATGTATTATTAATATGAAAAGGGAAATGATACAAGAGTCTCAACCCCTCCATGGAAGCCATGGAGGGGTATTTATACCATCATACGTTACACAAGTATACTATATTGTCTATTCTAGTCCCTGAGTATGATGGTATGGTAAACTATGGTAATTCTGTAAATGTCGTCACATAAATGAAATCCTAACATGTGAAATATTAGTTGGGGTTAATGTTTACTAAAAACTTAGGCGGTTGTAACAACTAAAGGTCTGCATGGGAGACAGAAGGTCAGCATGGGAGACAGACCCGGTAAGGCATCGAGTTGCTAGCAGACGGGTCAGACATGTTAGAACGTGTAATTTAAAATGATTAGTAGTATATTATTGCATGTACGATAATTTAGTCATCTAAAAATAAAAAGATTTAGAAATCTCTAAGTATTTAAAAGGAAATGTTTGACGAGTATAGCATTTAGATGTGCTCCATTCTTACCTACTGTCAATATTCGACCCATTATCAAACAAACAAAATGATACGAACCATAACCAGATCAAAATTGCCACCTAATTCTATTAAGAATCATGCATACATTATTAAGCAATTAACTATCCTTTGGTTATTTGTTTTTGGCAGTGCTTCAACTTTTTTTGTTACTCAAACTTTAAGAGGTCTATCTGGAGATGACGTGACCGTAATCGCCTCAATTTAGCAACCAAACAGTAAAGATTTTGAGCTGTAATTTTAGGACACGAAGTTAAACCATGCAAAATTGATTAGGACACGAAGTTATTTTGCCATGAACGTTACAGATAAAGCGGCTTTGGCTAACAGGAGTAACCTCTTGAGGGCACAAACGGAAAGTGAAATTTTGCAATCGTTACATCACCAGTTGTAGCCACCTGCATCTGCAGCCACAACTATATTTGGGGCCGCTGAACTATATGGAAACATTGTAGCAGGACCTTAAAAGTAGTGAACAACAAATTCCAGAGTTGGGAAATTACAAGCGCCACAGCCAGAAAAGGACACCAGGTATGTATTCGCGTTATATATGGTTTAATGTGGACTATAACAATTTGTGTTCACATAGTGAATGTTAGCTCATGTTACACTCTAAATATTAATAGCATGACCATAAATAGTTGGAGCAGTTTGTTCTTAGCTTTTGGTTACTCTTCCAATGCAATTTGTAGTCCAATTGTAGCGATTATATTGTGTCTAACACATTACACTAAACCTGTTAGTTTATGCTACTCTAGAGATCTACATTGGTTAAAACATAAACATCTTACTTTAGAATCATATCATTTGCTTCTAAGTAGTAGATCCACAGCTGATGCTAAACTGTACACGTGCACTAAGCTGTGTTAATATATGCACTGTATTTACAATTTACCCACGTGAGAAGATTAGAAAACTAAGCTACTTGTAACATCTATGTTGATGTTGTGCCAACACCATTAAACCAATTCAATAAATTCTATTTTGATACAGTTGTTTCTAAACCCATTCAACGGTTTTTACATAGATATTAGAAGAAGTTCGGGATTTTTTTAAAACGAGTTTAAAAACAATCATACACTATACACACATTCAATAGTTTTTTTGTCTACAGGTTTTGGTTGATATTTTAATTAATGTTTGTTATTCGTGTGAAATATACCGGTTAAGCTACTTATATTGTAACAAAAAAGCCTTAACATCTCGGGATAACTTTAGCGGTGTACAAATTAACAACATTTTTCTTTTTTTAGGTAAAGGGTTTCCCCGATAAATTTTATTACTCTGAAAAATATTTTAGTACAAAGGATGAGGGTAAATCCCACATCTCCGCTCGTTACCTAGGCAAAACTACTTCCTTATAGGAAGGTACACAAAGTGACTAGACTACAAAGAAACAAGAAACTATTTCTTCCTACGACCTCAAACTCTGATATCTAAATTATCGCATATCTCTTGAAGCTTGTCAGGAAGATCTTGACCTTCATACATATCATCATCGTATGAGTCTTTATCATAGTCACCATTTTCATAAGAATCCCTCCATTGTTCCAGCAAACTTTGAGTTCTAAAACCAACCCTTTCTGAAGCCATAGAACGAGCCATATCATTATCAACCGATTCAACCTCATCATCACTACATTTTTCTTCAGTGATACCACTCTATCCGTTGTTAAAATATCTTTTACCAGTTAGAACTTAAAAAGCAAGCACAAGATGTTAAACATCATATAATGTTAATTCAGGTTAGGTCATTAGTGGAGAGGTACTACCACGATACCCCACAATTATGCGGTTTCGTTTTAGGCTTCAAAGGTACGTACTATTTTACGATGCACTATATTTTGATATCAAGCTTGATAACTTTAATTCTGTTTTTGGTGCGCTTGATTCTAGGCCGGTTGACTTGCCTGGGACTTCTAATTTCATCGTCAAAGTCATTATGTGTAAAGAACTACTCACGGATCAAATCTTCTTTTCTATGAATCCAGAGGTAGTTTATGTTTGTTATGTTAATAGTCAATGGCTAATGTTGTTTTACTTACGACGTGTGATTTACTCGATTAACAATTTCAAGTTATTTAGGTTTGGATGAAGAAACAATGATAACGCTAGCCGAACGGCCTTTAGATTGAGATGACGTTGGCAATAATTTATAGTCATGTCAAGGAAAGGATCAAGAAAACCAAGGATGAGAATAAGGCAAAGAAAGCACAGGTTGTATCAAAGCAAAAGACCCAAGGAAAGAGCGGTAATGTGCCTAAAGGTAAGGGACCTAAGCTCGGAGTAGGTGGTGAAAAGCGATGAAATTCAATTTTGTTGTATCAATTTTGTTTTTCAGTTTTTTCCTATTATTCACAATATTTGTTTTGCGAAATTAAAGTGATCTAAAGAAATAGGCTTCAAGACCTGGACTAAAGATCTTGACAAGTGATTTAACAAAACTAAAATTATAATACCTCTTTAATAGTAGTATCCTTAAATATTATATCAAGTTTATGTTTAATTTTGCAAGTTCAAAGTACCACAAATCTACATGTTTGTGTGTTTGTTAAAGCAACATATGCGTCCTGTAGCTTTGATAATTTCGTAAGGTTATGAGTTTATATTTACTTAAATATCACCTTCATCGAAAAAAAACTTAGCTATCACCGAACAACAAAGAAACCCTTATAATGAATAACATAATACACAAAATATGTCGCAGCGAAGCGCGTGTTTCAAAACCTTGTTATAAAAAAACATGCTCCATAAAAATTAATAAAATAAATACCCCCACACATAAACATCCTCACAAAATTCAATCACATAAGCAATCTACTTTCTTTGTTTCTCTTGCCTAGGATGCGTCCTCTTAGAGGGCTGTAATTTGTGAAACACGTCGATAAGAGCGGTCAACCGATCATCCGACTGAACCACTACACCTGGTTCCATACCTAACTTGATGGGTAGAGGAAAACATAGTATATAAGTGGTAAAAAGAGATACTATAGATGGGACATGTAGAACCCAGAAAGTCAAAACGCTCGACGACACCATCTAGATCTATCTCACAAGGCCTAAAATAAATACATCCATTACTAATGCTAAATTGCATAATCACTTGTACACGTTGCCTTGCTACACCGTACTTGTAACAAGCCAAATTTGTTTTTGCTTACAGCATCATACCTACATGTAATCCTTTGTTGTTTAAATTAAAACATCTTTAATTCAAACGTCACAAAAAGACGTGAAAATGATACATAAAAGAAAGGTTATTTGCTTTGGAGTAACAACTTGAAATTGGATGAACAGGTAGAGTAATATAATAACTTATTAAAATTTGAACATCTATTAGACGGGTAGAAGTGGTCACCATGTCTCACCATTCACATTAGTTCTATCTCAGCGTCACCTCACCATTCTCTCTCCTCCTACATTCCCTTATTCCCCCTCACATTTCTCCTACATTCCCTTACCGTTCACATTAGTTCTATCTCAGCGTCACCTTCTCCTTACCTTTTAATAAAATATTCACTTTATATAAAATATACTCCACTAAATACTCCATACATACTTACAAACCAAATAAAAAAAATAAAACAAAAAAGGGGCCCACAATTTTATCATTCACCAAAGATGAGCCGATCATCATTCCTTGATTTTTTTTGCCCTCTCACTCGCGAGGGTGTTTGTTTGTTTATTTTGGCGTTTCACTCGTGAGGTGAGCCTCACTCGTGAGACCCCACTCCCACTCCTTTTAGCCTTAGAGAGTAAGTTAAATAATAAGTTGAAGATTAGTTTTTTTATTAGTCTATGACCGAAGAATAAGTCATATATTGCAAGTGGTTGTTGTGTTAGAAATGCTCTTACCGTTATGTAATAGTCAATTATATTAATGGTTCTGCTAAGTAAAGTTTGAGAAATACAAAAAATACCAACAAAGAAGTAGTACCTCACAATCATGTAATTTTATCCTCGTATGGTTTGCTTAGTGGTAAAAAGGTTCTAACTAACATTACTAAAATGTGTGAGATTTCAAGTTCAAATACTGTTAAATACAAACAATCTTGAAGTGGTCACATCAACTTCTTTAAAAAGAGGGTTTTATCTGCATCGAATCGATGTGGCGGTGAGTTCAAAATCCGCGAATTAGTGTGCCTAAAGATAAAAAACAATAGTGTTGGGTCAATTCGATGCCAAATGATCTTTATTTTAGGATTTGAATAGAAAATATCCTAAGTGTTAGATAACCTTAAATAGTACTCAGGTCACTAAATGAACAGTCATTTAGTGAGTTAATTTCAAGTGTTCTACCCGAGTCTATGAAGAAAGACTCACCATTAAATAAGGCGGTACTCACTGAATGAAGTCCCTGAACCAAAGAAGAAGGTGATGGGTTCAATGAGTTGTGTCAATAAGCTCATTAAACCCCATACGATCTCCTTAACATTCGAAGAACCTGAAGAATTAGAGACTAAAGAATATACGGTATAAGGTTGAAGGGATAAGAGCTAGTACTTTTCCCTTAAAGTCAAACTATCCTGAATTGGGTATAAGAACAAGGTCAGTGTTATCACTAACTTTTAGAAAGTGTGTTGTCAACCTACCTAGAATAGCCAAGTGTAATAGAGACAAATGTACGAATGTACTTGTCCAATCAACTTGAGTACACACACACATTACCCAATGGGTATTACCCAACCCTAGCACTATAAATAGAACATGTTGTAAAGGAGTAGAGTTTTAAGTTTGTGCACTAAATGTTGAAACATTTATGAACACTCCACTCCTCCAAATACTATTAGGACCCTAACTAAGTTAGTTGGTTAGCATAGTTGTTTAACTCAAAGCAATACTTTGGTTTACTTTGAGTTATAAGAGAGGAGATCACCATACTTACATTGTAATTCAATCCCAGTTGTTGTTCCGCAAACAACCGGGTATAATTCTTTGATAAATATTAAATAATGGTCAAATTTTGAAAATCTTTTGTGTTATTTACTTTCACGTATTTTATCCTTACAAAACATTTTCATTACATTACGTATAAGCATGGGCTAGATTAACTTAACTTTCTAGTTAAGTTTAATCTAGTTAAATGGGGAAAACAAGTGGTATCAGAGCGGTTTGATTTGTAAAACAAGTTTTATAAAATGTTTAAAAGTTTGTAAAATCAAGATCCTACCATGACTGAAAGTAATGTACCCTAACTCTTCGATAAAAAGGGAGGTACTTATTCAGCTATTGCTCCCCGACTAGAAGTTGGTAAATTTAATAAGTGGAAAAAGCGCATGCTTTGCTACTTAACTGGAATGAAACTGATGTGTCGTTGTGTGATGTATATTTTTATGACTCAAGTTTTAAATTTATATTTTTCCGACTTAACAAAAAACAACACTTTAACGGACAGTGTACCCGGTCGGTGGTAGATTCGTGGTAAGTAGGGTGTCGAATACTTGAAGCGAGGTTAAATCTCTTAATTTATTTTTATTTTGGTTATCTAATATATGTTAATTCTAATCTAATTCAAACCTATGCTAATCCTATGTTAGTTCTAATTCTAATTCTAACAGGTAAAAGGGGGGTTTCAACCTGAGAGACTGGCACAGGTTTGGTTGGTGACTACAATCAATTCAAGACACTTTAACCAACGCAAGCAAATAAATAGAAGATAAAAGAGCGGTTGAGGTTTATGATAGAAAACTGTATTAGCCATCATTAATCCGATTATAACGTTGATTTATTTATTCAGTGCAATGATTACTTATCTCGAAGAGGCATATCATTCTTAGACTTAGGCGGGACTTCATCCTAAGACCTAGACACATTAATTATGTCACAATTAAAGCATCCGCATAAAGCATCCTTATTTACTGATTATAATCTATCTTAGGAATTAAAGTAATGATGATCTTGTTAAACCCCAGCTCATAGAGACTTTACCCACTTACTGCTTAATGACAATTAATACACTAGTAGTCCACTTGTCCAACTATCCAATGGAATCAGAACATTATTTGTTTAATTATCTAGATTCACCTACTAGTCAACTTGTTCAATAAACAAAAGGCAGTTTTCGTTAACTAGTTAAGCCAGAAGTGTATCCTTAGTACGATTTTAGAAGGATAATATTTGTGATCCTATGATTCTAGATATATAAATCACTATATGGAGAGCTATCCCGGCATCTAGATTACTTGGTCCGTATTACTAGATCCAGTTGAATGATAGGTCGCATACAAAAGCATGTAAACAAGTATAAATTGATAAACATAAACAAGCATACAACGATAAATTAAGTAATCGAGATATAAACAAAACCAAACATTCAGATCTTCATAATAATGGCTAATACCCGAAGGTATTAGCCTTCAAACATCATAATTAATACAAGAGTAATTGTTTTAGCCAAGGTAAACTAACTAAGTTAACGAATGATAACAAAAACTGATTACAAAAGTATAAGAATTTACACGTATAAGAATTTACATCATGATTACAAAAGTATAAGAATTTACACGTTGTCTTCTGTGGATTGGAATGCGTTGCAAGACCTCTTCTGCTCTTTTTCTCCTTTGAAAATTGACTTTTGTGGTTTAGGTATCGTGAATATAATTTAGCACACTTAAAACTCATTTTTGAGTTTTCTATTTATATTATCTGGAAGTCGGTTCGATACGGCGTATCTAAGGGATTGGATACGACGTATTAGAGTTTCTTGGAGTAAGGACCACGTTTGATATCTTCTAGAATGTTTACATATTATATCTTGAATACAGCGTATTGGTCTTCTCTGGATACGACGTATTGAGCTTGTTTCCTTCGTGGTCTTTGGTGAGTGCAGGAACGGATACGCCGTATCTTCCTTGATGGATACGGCGTATTGGTAGTCAGAATAGTAATCTTCAAAATATCTTCATTTAAGCCCCGGAATGTGCGCCTTTTGCTAATATTCACCAAGTACTACATAATTATTGCAATTCTCAAATATAAACTGTTAAGTAATAATTCTTTGCAATAATCATACAAAATGGGTTAAATACATGGGATAAATGATGCTATAAAATAGATATTATTTGATGTCATCAAATATCCACCCACTTAAATCCTGCTTGTCCTCAAGTAGCCTTTAGAAGTTTATAAAAATGTATCCCTAAAGATATTTTTTGTTAAAGCATTTATTTGATCTATTACAAGTACACAACCAAACACCTCACGAAATAGGAAGATGAAAACACTCAAATCACTCAACTAATCTATGTGGTAACATGTAATTAATTCGCTCAATTGCTCGGTCGTGATGAGTATTCTATCATAAGCTTGGAAAGGATACACATCTCCACCGCTAAAGCTAAGGAGTAACAAGTTTATAAAGGTAAATATGGGTTTATATGAGAAGGATTAGAGTTGATTACTCTAAATAATCTTTATCGATACCAATATTCCAGGAGGACGACAAAGACCACACATACACACCTGTAACGACGGGATAGACATATGTGACTGCTCACTCCCACCTCGAATAAGCTAAAGAGTAGGAATAGTAGAGTAATATAGGGTATGAATCTTCTAACTTTCATCAATAGTAATAAACCAACAAGGCAGCTAAGGCATACATACATGGCCGTAATGAAGGAATAGACCTGCATGCTCAATCACATCCTCATTCGCGTAAAACCCATGGTTAATGATTAGGAAAGGGAAATGAATTGTTGTTAAATAAAAATTACGAAACAAATAGATTAAGTCTAAAATACAAGTTGCTAGACACTTTTTTCCGACCGTTACCATGATAAAGACACAACTATTTACAACGTCTTGATCATAGATCAAAAGCAACAACCTAAGTTGGCGTTCCCGTAACGGCCAACTTCCCAAACATCCCATACTTTACATACTTTACAAGCAAGTGGCGATATCTTCCACTTTATACAATACTCTACATCGTCGATTTGTATCAACTAATAATCGATCCTTCATGTAATTCCTTCGGTAGTTGCGAAACGATTATCTTCAAACTTTTCTTTCTCTTTTTTTTTGCGATTTTTTTATTTTTAAAAATTTTGATATATTTTTTTTACCAGTTGTACTTCAAATCTCGGTGTAGTTTCACCATCTTCACGATCATAATAATTCCGAATAA
>BQNB010115923.1:0-21461 GCA_026074375.1 Tanacetum coccineum
TTTTGCCATTTTTGGTCTGTTTTGGGTTTAATTGGGTTATTTTAGGCATAAATGGATATGTGTATTCTACACTTATCAAGAGGCGTTGCAAGCCCAATACTAAGACGAATGTCATATTCGCACCAAGTACGTAAGAGGCATCGCAAATCCGGTACTAAGTCGAATGCAATATTCGCACCACCTGGCCACAGAAGTACATCATTCGTCGGTTGTAAGTCGAATGCCATATTCGCATCAGGATGGGTAACCTAATAATTAACCCAGCCACGGAAGTACGTCCTCCGTCGGTCGTAAGTCGAATGCCATATTCGCATCAGGATGGGTAACCTAATAATTAACCCAGCCACGGAAGTACGTCCTCCGTCGGCCGTAAGACGAATGCCATATTCGCATTATGGGTAATCTAACAATTAACCCAAACAATTAACCCAGACGCATAAATACATTTTCTGCCGGCCTTAAGACGAATGCAATATTCGCACTATTGTTCGCGCCATAGGCGATTATAAGGGGTATAAGTTTACCCATTTTATCATGCAATATGTGGGATCCGCCTTCATCATTATAAATCATTCTCATCATCCTCTCGTTGAAGATGAACTAGAATGATACCATGCCAATGCTAGTGTTACCCCGGCTACTATAAACATGTTCTTTTTACGGGGTCTTTACCGTCCAAACACGGGAAACCAAGCATCCGAGCACAAATAGCGGCGTATGGTTCAAAAGGAAGATACCTCTAGACAAAGCATAAGTCTAGCATAACATGATCAAGAACCATATCATACTAGACTGGGGGACATGATGACGTATAGTACGTATAACAAGCCTCTGGCATGGGCTGTACTAATCACATTTGGACTCTTGCCCAAATAAAAAGATAATAAGTATAACAGGCCGAAACTAAGCCTAGAGTCACACTAGCCTCAGCCCGGATATGATAACATTCAATCCTACATTAATCAGCATTTAATGTGATTAGTCAACATGCAATCAGCATTTAATGTGATTAGTCAACATCCCATCAGCATTTAATGTGATTAGTCAACATTTAATTCTACATTAATTATTGGTCAACAGTCGACCATATATTTAATGATAAGCGAAATACTAGGAAACCTTAGTACTAGACTCACCTATAAGGGGGGTTCTCTGACACCCCAAAAGGTACTATCTTCTCACCTTCCCCAATACACACACATACCTCTCATAACATGTGTTCTTACTCTCACGCCGGAGTCTAATCGTGAGGTTCGTCCCCACGGTAAGGCTAACGGTTTACCTTTACTTGTGCAGGAAGTCATCAAATTACTTTGTTAGTGCAAGATCCAACCCGGAGATGGCTTGCCGGCCCGACCCAACAAGCAATCTTGGACCATCTCACACCCGGTCACATATTTTGTACTAACATACACAATACTAGATATTATTTATATAGTACAAGATTCAATCAGTAAACCACTAAACCTACTATTTACAATCATACATATGTTTATAGACTTTACTATCCTTAACAATTAATCAGTACCATGTAGGTGCTCATTAACGACCGTGTACATTCCAAAGCTACTCGAATAATTGATATTGCATTAGAATACTATTATTAAGTTGACTATTGCAATTGGATTCGGAGACTCACTCCATAATTGCAAGTCCACAACACAATTTCATCATTCCACACGAACAAAGAAGAGAAACATGGGCGAGACTAAACTTGCCCGCAAACTAAACGTGATCTTTGTAAAACAAGTGCTGCTGAAGTCAAAGCTATGACGTCAATACTTTACTGAAACAAGTCATGGAACAACATTTTAGGTTCACATTTTCTCTTACAGCTTTAATTTTGCGTAAGTTAATATAAGTAACTCACAAGGTCTAGCTACTGTCTCGGTTATTTGACTAATTTCTTATTTTATAGTTGCCGAAAATGTTTGCATGTGCAACTATCTTGAGTACGTTGAAAGAAAGCATATCGTATTTAACCCTTTTTATCAATTATTTACCCACACGCTATCTCGGTTATTTGACTAATTTCTTATTTTATAGTTGCCGAAAATGTTTGCATGTGCAGCCATGTATCTTGAGTACGTTGTATAACCCTTTTTTATCAATTATTTACCCACACGCAGTATCTTAATCTTGTATTTAATGAAGCTACAATCCCTATTCTTAAACATTATTATACTTGTTCACACACATTTAAGCCCTATACAATTTGGTTTATTAACTACCAATATTTTCTTTCTTGAACCGATGTGGGACTAATGTTGAAATGGTTTTTATCGAAAAAGAACTAAAGGTGCCTACATTTAATGACCCGCGATGTTTTACTAGTTCAACGTGTACCATATGCATGCACGGCCATCATAGGCCATATTTCTTTCAAAGTGAATAATCGATATTTGTTTGTGTGGATAATATGGTTGTCAGGATCTCGATCTTGATCTTAGGATCTTACGATTTTACGATACTACAAAGTAAAAACGATCCGGATCTTACATAGGATTTTTGCAAGCTTAAGATCTTATAGGATCCCAATCTTGACCATAGGATCTTAAGATCTACTCCGATCTAATCTTACATTTTTCGAACCACAAACTAAAAAACTACAAATTTATGGGTTGTGTTTTATAGAATCAAAAAAACGACGTGGTAATCTTCTTTAACATTTCATAATCATAATTTAGTACAACATTTCTATGAAACATTCATATATTTTTATGTTCATGATATATACTCCCTCCGTCCCATTTTTATTGTCCACGTTTCCTTTTTGGGATGTCCTAATTTAATTGTCCACTACTAAAAATAGATAAGGAAGTTTTATCAAGTTTACTATATTACCCTTGTTTGAAATTATAATTACAAACATTAAAGAATACTTTAATTAATTAACTAAGGGTAAAATTGTCATTATGCCAAAAAGTAAGAAAGAGAAAGCAATAATAAATGCATTTTTCTTAGAGGGAACGGTGTAACGGCGAAAGGGGTTCGCCGAGGGTGAGCTGGCCCCTCGCTGCCCCTCGCCGGACCTCGCCACCACACCCCCCCTCTTCGCCGGCCAATTCGCCACAAAACGAAACAAGCATAACGTTTGAAAGAGTGCCCCCCCTCAAATTCAAAGCGTTGGCCAACGGTTACATTAAAAAAAATTATTAAAATTTTTTTTTTAATCTATATATATCCTACATTTTAAATCATTTTAAACACACACAAAAATTCAATCTTCTATTTCTTATTACCTCAATTAAAAAAAATGTCTCGAATCCCAAATGTCGGGTTTCATAATCAATTTTCGCAGCTCCTTGGCACAACTAACTCGAATCAATCGTCATCCTCGAACCCTTCGACGCCATCTTCACAAAACTCTATCGGAAGCTCCTCCCAATTCCCATCCAGCCAATTCCCATCCGGCCAATTCGCCGGCCAATTCCCTTTTGCTCCACAATACTTTCCCCAAATGACACCCGAACAAATCTTCTTTCAACAACAACAAGCGCAACTCAACACACAATTTCAAAATTTCCAAACCCAAAATGTCCCCGAAACACAATTCAAGGTACCACAACCACAACCACCACAAAAAAAAACCCGTCGAAAAGGAAAACGAATGGCAAAAAAATCATCCTTCCCCGCGGTTGATTTGTCCGCGGACGACGACAACATCGAAGACGAAGAAGATGTTGTGATGACGACGACAACTCCGACTCAAACTTCCGTGCGTTGGACACGTGACGAGGAGAAGTTATTGTGCGAGGTTTGGGTCGGAGTTTCCGAGAACAATGATATCGGGAATGACCGAAAACGAAGATTGCCTGTTGGGGGCATAATTCCATGCGATTTCAAAAAGTTTACCAATGGAGTTTTGTACCAAGAATATGGATTAATAAAAAAATTAAACAGGGGGAATGGAAATCGATGCAGCCTGATTGTCAAGTTTTTGCTATTTACAAAAAGGAATAACTCGTTAAAAGGGTGGAAAATGACGATGATGTTTTGGAAGCGCGAAGGCGATATTCTGGCTTGTAATAAGGGAAAAAAATTTGCTTACGAAAACCACGGGTGGATAGTGCTAATAAAAAACATCACCCAATAATGGGGACGCAGCCGTATCCTTTTGACTCGGAGGATCACACGGAAATATTCGGTCCAGATGCTCGGCCTCGACCACCGGGTAAAACGAGACCCGCCAAGAAGACAAAGTCAGAAACAACTGAGAGCAGCGCGGGTAGTGGTTCGGGGTCTATGAAGGACGTTTTAAACGAGGAGTTACGGCATAAGAATCTAAGCCGGTAAATCGTGAGTACGAGGCAAAGAAAATATAGAACAGTCGGCAACGGAGCTAAACGAGTTGCAGTTTCTCACTATTGATGCCGACTCTTTGCCTGAACCAAAGAAGACAATAATCAAAAACAAACAAGCACAAATAATGGCGAAATATCAGTTATAATTTTCGCATTGTATTTTAATTTTCGTATTGTATTTTTATTTCCGTAGTTTATTTTTATTTTCGTATTGTTTTTTTATTTTCGTATTGTTTTTTTTATTTTCGTATTGTTTTTTTATTTTCCGTATTTGTAATTTTTATTTTATGAAATGAATTTTTATTTGTGTGAAAAATGGAAAAGAAAATAAAATTGTGAGTGGGTGGGGCCCAAATGAAGAGGAGAAGAAATGTCATGAGTGAAGGGGTGTTTTTTTGTGTTGTGTTGAAATGAGGTGGCGCTGAGGTGGCAGCAGTGGGGCCCAAATGAAGAGGCAAAGCCTCTTCACTACACCTTTTGCTCTTTAACTGTGTGTTTTTTGTCGGGGGACAATAATTTTGAGACGGAGGGAGTAACTATTTGTATATTTGTATAATATTACTAATACTATCAAGAAAATTACATTATAGTAGGATCTTATGATCCAGATCTGATTTTACGATCTCGATTTTACAAAGACGAAAACAATCCTGAGTAGGATTTCGATCTTAAAAACCTTATTGCATATGATATTTGACAAACAAACATCATTTATTGAAATGACTCTCAAACATGTGTGTAAATAAACAAAATGCTTTAAGCTGTCACACCTACTCCTAAACCACTCGTCTGTTTATCTCATACTTAAAGCGAACCCCAACTTCAAACCAAACCGACTCCAAATACCTGTTTTTGTTTTTTTGAACATGACGTCATCCTTTCATTTTACATTGTAGAATGCGGAATTGCTTAAGGATAGGTTTTAGGGGCGTGTAGAAAAATCGAAATAACCGAATATATCGAAAATCGAAACCGAATTGAACCAAACCGAATTACAAATTCGGTTTTCGGGTTGAATAATAGCAATCTGGACCGAAAATCGAATTTATATAAATATATACTTTTTATATACTTATGTATATATAAATACCATTAAAATTTTATCCTAATATAAAAAAATAAGTTTTATATGTAAAATAATTTGTCTTGCTAAATATTTATATAATTATTTAAAAAAAATAGTGAAATTCGGGTTATTTGGTCAATCCGAGAATCGAATTGAAATTCGGTTTTCGGTTCGGTTTTCGAGCTGAGCAAATTCTTTTTTAACTAAAACTAACCGAACCGAATTAACCGAATAACCCGATAACCGAACCGATCAACACCCCTAATTGCATGACGTCGGGTCAGTTATGGTACCAAAGTGGGCTCTAACACAACAAAACTTAGAGCTGGACTGCATTGGTGAACTGGGCCAACATTACCTATAGTTTATAGTGCATTTTTTTTTGAACGACGAATTTTATTGAGAGAAAAAAAACTAGCAAAGAGCTAGAAGATTACAAAGTGACAAGGTGAGGGTTTTTAAGCCACTCAATCAACTCAAAATAATACTTTTACATCTGTAACGACACCAGTAGAAAGATCTAGATTGCACTTCATCAAAAATAGCCGCCTTTGATGGAGACTCAGAAATTTGTATATTTGTATAATATTACAAATATTATTAAGAAAATTACATTATAGTAGGATCTTATGATCCAGATCTGATTTTACGATCTCGATTTTGCAAAGACGAAAATAATCCTGAGTAGGATCCCGATCTTAAAAACCTTATTGCATATAATAATTGACAAACAAACATCATTTATTGAAATGACACTCAAACATGTGTGTAAATAAACAAAATGCTTTAAGCAGTCACACCTACTCCTAAACCACTCGTCTGTTTATCTCATACTTAAAGCGAACCCCAACTTCAAACCAAACCAACTCCAAATACATGTTTTTGTTTTTTTGAACATGACGTCATCCTTTCATTTTACATTGTAGAATGCGGAATTGCTTAAGGATAGGTTTTAGGGGCGGGTAGAAAAACCGAAATAACCAAATATATCGAAAATCGAAACCGAATCGAATTACAAATTCCGTTTTCGGATTGAATATGGGTTTAGCTGGACCGAAAACCGAATTTATATAAATATATACTTTTTATATACTTATGTATATAGAAATACCATTAAAATTTTATCCTAATATAAAAAAATAAGTTTTATATGTAAAATAATTTGTCTTGCTAAATATTTATATAATTATTTAAAAAAATAGTGAAATTCGGGTTATTTGGTCAATCCGAGAATCGAATTGAAATTCGGTTTTCGGTTCGGTTTTCGAGCTGAGCAAATTCTTTTTTAACTAAAACTAACCGAACCGAATTAACCGAATAACCCGATAACCGAACCGATCAACACATTGCATGACGTCAGGTCAGTTATGGTACCAAAGTGGGCTCTAACACAACAAAACTTAGAGCTGGACTGCATTGGTGAACTGGGCCAACATTACCTATAGTTTATAGTGCATTGGTGGAATGCATTGATAGAACTAAACTAATTTAATAACTTACATATTTTTTAAACGAGGTCGGGTGTAAACGAGATGAGATAACTCGTTAGCTATTTGAGATCGATTCGTAAGCTACTCCAAAGTGATTCTATTTAAACAAGTCAAGCTCAAGTTCTTGCTATTCGAGTATATTTTCAAGTCGAGTTCGAGCTTCAAAATACTCGGCTCGTGAAGCTCGCGAGCCTTATCGAGCTTTATTTAAATTACACTTTTACCTTTTTATATACATTTATTTACTTAATATTTATTAGATCGAGTCGAGCTGAGCTTGATATGCCATAATATTCATTGAGTTCGAGCCTGTGAAAATAATCGATCTCGAGTCGAGTTTTATATGACGAGTCGAGCTCAAGCTCAAAATTTAAAGCTCGACGGAGCTCGATTCGAGTTTCGAGCTCGAGTTTTAGTATTCGCATCGAGCTCGAGTTTGGCAGTAGTCGGCTCGATGCGACTCGTTTACACCCCTAGACGTAAGTCAATACTTCTTGATGACCAAAACGCATGCTAGAAAGCTAAGAGCTATACTCTCTGTCCCAAATTAAATAGTTCACTTTTATTCTACACAAATCTTAAAAAATACTAATTATTTTATTCACCAATCAAATACCATGTATCTCAAAAAGTTTAATATGATTGGTTGAAATATGAAAATGACAAGTATTTTGGATCCTAAATTCTTAATCTATGCCTGTTGTGTTCTGCTTCCATGGAGACGGTAAAGCATGTCTTTGCAGTCAGCGTTGAGTTTCGCGATATTTGGAGTAACATTAGTAGGCAGTGGAACGTCCCTGCTCCGTCTCCCGTTGTTTCTCTTATTGATTGCACGAATCACTCTTAGCTTTCCGTTATGCCTCGAAAATGCTTTGATGCGGTTATTTGTACGGCGTTTTGGGTTTTGTGGAATATCCGCAATTCTTTTATTTTTATTCGGTGAAGTCTCTGAAGTCCAATATTTTAGATGACATAGTTACTAGATCTTTTTTTTGCCTTTGTAATTGACGAAAAAATTGTAAAATGTTCTGAGGGTTTGGTTACCTTTGTCATTGTAATATGTAATTTTTTTTCAAGCTGATTGCTGGGATTCTATATATTGTTTTTGTTGTTAAAAAGATGGTAAAGTTAACTGTAGTTACTCGCTCCAAAGTGAATATATAATACTCGTTTCATTTTAATGAAAACTCCAAAGTGATTCTATTTAAACAAGTCAAGCTCAAGTTCTTGCTATTCGAGTATATTTTCAAGTCGAGTTCGAGCTTCAAAATACTCGGGTCGTGAAGCTCGCGAGCCTTATCGAGCTTTATTTAAATTACACTTTTATCTTTTTATATACATTTATTTACTTAATATTTATTAGATCGAGTCAAGCTGAGCTTGATATGCCATAATATTCATTGAGTTCGAGCCTGAACTGTGAAAATAATCGATTTCGAGTCGAGTTTTATATGACGAGTCGAGCTCAAGCTCAAAATGTGAAGCCGAGGTGTGTGTGTGTGTGTGCGTGTGTGGCGGCGAGCTCGAGTTTTTTTAGTATTCGCATCGAGATCGAGTTTTGGCAGTAGTCGCTCGATGCGACTCGTTTTCACCCTTGACGATAAGTCAATTCTTTCTTGATGACAAAAACGCATGCTAGAAAGCTAAGAGCTATACTCTCTGTCCCAAATTAAATTAGTTCAACTTTTATTTACACAAATCTTAAAAAATACTAAATTATTTTATTACCAATAAATACCATGTATCTCAAAGAGTTTAATATGATTGGTTGAAATATGGAAATGACAAGTATTTTGGATCCTAAATTCTTACTCTATGCATGTTGTGTTCTGCTTCCATGGACACGGTAAAGCATGTCTTTGCAGTCAGCGTTGAGTTTCGCGATATTTGGAGTAACATTAGTAGGCAGTGGAACGTCCCTGCTCCATCTCCCGTTGTTTCTCTTATTGATTGCACGAATCACTCTTAGCTTTCCGTTATGCCTCGAAAATGCTTTGATGCGGTTATTTGTACGGCGTTTTGGGTTTTGTGGAATATCCGCAATTCTTTTATTTTTATTCGGTGAAGTCTCTAAAGTCCAATATTTTAGATGACATAGTTACTAGATCTTTTTTTTGCCTTTGTAATTGACGAAAAAATTGTAAAATGTTCTGAAGGTTTGGTTACCTTTGTCATTGTAATATGTAATTTTTTTTCAAGCTGATTGCTAGGATTCTATATATTGTTTTGGGATAATCACAAAAATACCTAATTTTTCTACCTCACTTCACAAAATACCCAACTTTTTAACCAAAAAGCCAAAATACCCGTCAAAATCGCAAATTTTGACACTTTTGGAAACATTTGCGAATTAGAAAAAAAAATCGAAAATTTGCTATATTGTAGTAATTTTCGCAACATTTTGCGATATTTCTTTCAAAAAATATAGCAAATTTCGATTTTTTTTTTCTACTTCGAAATTTTGTGATTATTTTCAGAAAAAATTCAAAAAATTTTGCGAAATTTATCCGAAAATTTAAAATTTGTCTATTTTTTTCAAAAAATTATCGAAAATTTGCTAATAATTTTGCAAAAATATATAGCAAATTTTCGATATTCGTAGAGATAATATTCAAAAATTTAAAATTCGTATTTTTTGAAATATCGCAAACTTGTGGATAAAACTTGCGAGATTTTCTGTTTTTTGCGAGATTTTCTTGCAGATTTTGGATAAAACGTGTTATATTGTTATTTCTTCCTTATTTCGTTGTTTTTCACTAAAAAACTCGAATTTGTTCACAAAAACCTCAATTTTGCCATGAAATCTTGCAAAGAAACCGTCAAAATACGTGTATGTAAAGGAGGTGCATGGGAAAGAGTAGATGGTGCGTTGGAGTATATGCCATTAAATTGTGTAAAACGTACACTAATTTTACCATTGTTGTCATCATATTCATGTTTACTAGAAGCGGTATCCGAGAGGCTAGAAATCGATGCTAATAGTCGTTTTATGGTAACTTACAATTCGGATAATGATATTGTAGAGGTATGTGATGATTTGGAAGTCAATGAATTTATGGAATTTGTTGTTAAAAGTAGTAGAATTGTTACGTTGTGTATTGTTGATTCTAGTGTAAATGGTAGGCAATCATCAACTACGGGAAGCAATCAACAAAGCAATTTTATTCATGCTACCCCGTCTGTAAATGTATATCAAACCGAATATCATGCCACACAAATTCACCAAACACAAATGCCTGTATTTCCTGTTAGTGGTGGTTTTTATCAAAATCTTCCTAGTTATCAACAAATGCATGGATTTTCTGAAAATCCTGTGTATGTGCCTGGATTTCTTGGGTATCCTATGCAGGATCCTCAAAGTGATTCAGCTAATCGTAAAAATAAACAGGTTGTTGGTTCACCAAAACACAAAAAACCTAGTGTTTTTGGGAAAGTAAAAAGATTATCTGGCGAGGATGAGAGTAGTGAATCTGATGATGAGAGTAGTGAATCTGATGAGGAGGGTAGTGAATCTGATGAGGATGAGGAGACAACACTCGTTGAGAACAAGAATTGTAAGGTGGATAAATTTTGGAATATGCCTCCATTGCTCAAAACACCAGTCCTAGATATCAAGAAAAAAGGTACGTGTTATGGAACATCTAGTCGTGTTAGTTTACATGATACTTTTGATAGTAAAGAACAAATAAAAATTGTTTTGGGTAGAAAAGCTCTTGATGAGGGATTTCAAATTAGATACCCAAGATCAGACCCTAAAAGGGTATATGCAAAATGTATTGTTGATACATGTGGGTGGATTTTTCGAGCATATATACCCAAAGACTATAAAAAGTTTTATGTAACAACTTTTGTCGACCATCATACATGCACTAAAACTCAAATTCACCCACATCATCGTAATGCTTCTCCAAAAGTACTTGGTCATATATTGAAAGAGGTAATGTCTGAGAGTAGCAGGATATATAGAGGGAAAGAGATTATGACAGATATGAAAGCTAGGTTCAAAATTGATATCTCATATTCTCAAGCTTGGCGAGCTAAATGTTATGCTTTGAAATTGTTGAGAGGGACTCCTGAGGAGTCATTTGCCGAACTCCCTTTGTATTGCCACAATTTGAAACTAAAAAACCCAGGGACTATTACACATATAGAAACTGACGATCAAGACAGATTTGAGATTCTTTTTCTTGCAGTCGGTGCTGCGGTAAGTACTATTTCTTACAAACAAATAAATGTGTTATTCATGCTATCTATTTATTATTCTAATTATAGAAAGATTTTTTTATGTAGATACGTACATTTGTGTCACACATGCGACCATTGATTATAATAGATGGTGCACATCTTAAAGGTGAATTTTTGGGTACAATGTATCTAGCAGTTGCAATGGATGGTAATAATCAGATTCTGCCACTTGCATACGGAGTGGGAAAGTCTGAGACATTTAGATCTTGGGATTGGTTTTTGAGGAAACTTAAGGAATGCATAACTGGTAAGCAAGATAACTTAACGATCATATCTGATGAAGCTGTATCCAATGCTTCGGCCATTAAGAATATATTTCCAAATGCGTTTCATGGTCGTTGTTGCTGCCACTTGTTGATGAACTTACGTGAAAAGTGTCCTCGATTTATAAGTAAGGAAGAGCTATTTTGGAAAGCATGTAAAGCATATCGGATTTCAGACTTTGAAGAACGTTTTACTACTTTACGTAATTGGTTGCCTAGTGTCGCTAATAAACTTGATATGATTGGTCTTGAAAAGTAGGCAAGAGTTCACTTCCCCGGTATGCGTTATAATTACATGACCTCCAATAGTGCGGAATCAGTGAATGCATTGTCGAGACATTCCCGAAAACTCCCGATTTGTATGATGATTAATTGGTTCATAAAATCTTTGCAGTAATGGTACTTTGATCATCGACAAACAGCAGGTAAACACATACCAAACTATGCTTATTTTTTTTACTCATGTATATTAAACCATGTGTAAATGAGCATAAACATGAATTAACACCCTGGGCGGAGGCTAAATTAGCTTAAAGAATTGCAAAATCCTCCACATGGACTGTAAGACCCGCTGCAAACTACCTTTACAATGTTGTTGATTATTACAAAAATGCGACAGTTAATCTAAATACTAGGAGATGTAGCTGTAGACAATGGCAATTATCAGGTTTACCTTGTGGGAACCTTATTGTTGTATTATGACGACACTTGCTGTAGTCAAGGGCAAAATCATGTTTTTTTTGCCATTTTCATGTTTCTAAGACTTGTGTTGGGAGGGCTTAATAAAGGAAGATTATATATGATGTTGGGCATCCTTTAGAATGGGAGCAACCAGATGGTCTTATAACTGTCCTTCCACCTTTAATGGACAAACGTCCGCCAGGAAGGCCGCGTAACCGTGATCGCTTTAGATCTAAGGGTGAACAAATTAAACAAAAATCATGTACACGATGTTTTAGAGGTGGACATAACCGTCGTGATTGCCCATCAATGGTGCCATCACAAATTTTTATTCCGACAACATCAAGTGTGAAGTCAGGTTCTAGCACATCAATGAGAGTTTCAAAAACATCTAAAGAATCTAGTTGGAATGAAGAAATATGATAATTGTGTTACTAAAGTATTGTATTGTTATTGAACAATGTTATTTCTTATTAGTGTTATTGAACTATGTTATTTCTTATTATTTTTATTGAGCTATGTTGTTTTTTATTTAGTTTTTTTCGCCAACATCAAGTGTAAAGTCAGGTTCTAACACATCAAGAAAACGTTTCGATATTTTTTTTAATAAATATCGAAAAATACATTACATTATTGAAAATGATAATTGTTATTAAATTATTACAATGCCTTCCGATTCGGCACTTGAACTAGCTCTACAAGCCTCGCACTCTTCGTTGATCTCCTCTTTTACAATGTATATGTGAAGGAATTGCGTCTTTCCGTGCCCAATATACATGTATAGATCCATGTAATCTTCTTCTGTCCATAGTTGTTGTAGCCCAACATTTAGATCACAATTAGGTTTTTGGAAATAGCAGAAATAATCATTTGACTCGATATTCTCAACAACGCCAGTAGCATCACTTATTTTCTTCTTAATATTATACATGTCTTCCCTGCTAAAATCATCAATGTTTAAAAAGTCTACTTCATGTATCTTTCCATGTAAGTATTTCCGTATTGGAAAACCAGAGAAACGTCCTTCATGGTGTACTACTATTGAAAACAGGTAGGGAAATTCATCTGCGCATTATAAAAACAATGATTTATTGGTATAATTATTTATCTTTTAATACATATAAATGAATTTAGGTAATAGTAGCAAAAAATATCCATATGTTATTTCCAATGGATGATGGTGTACCAGACTCTCGTAATACAGTAAAGTTGGCTAAATCATAATGATATGTTAGGAACTAGGTGCATCACTTATATTTATATACAAAAAAAGCGGAAATAAGATTTTTACAATATTTGCATTTTTTGCAGATAAGTTTTCTGCCAGATTACAACGGCCATAATGGCACCTTTATTAGGGAAAGAATTTTGCGGATATTGCATTTTTTTGACGAGATAAGATTTTTTCAGATTACAACTGACCGGAAAGGCCAAACTTTATTCATGGATAAGATATTTGCGATATTGCATTTTTTGCGAGATAAGATTTTTGCTAGATTACAATTAAAAGAAAGTACAACTTTATTCAGGATAAGATAGATATTTTCCTAATTTATATATATCCCTTAACTGATGCATACAACTCCACATTTATTCTCTCTACAATACAATTTTAAGTTATAAAATGTCTCAACAAAACACTCATCCAATTGGCGGTGACAATGCGGTTAGGATAATACCCGATCCTGCTGGTATTCTTCAATTGGCGTAACTCCGTAAAATAGCAAAGATTAGGGAAGGGAGGTCAGAATGTTGAACTGTTGACACAAGAGTCGTGAGGAAAAATACACGGAGGAGCGGAGTGATGATGATCATTTTACGCGTGGCCCGTTGCTTAGCACGGTTGAGTATCTAGCAGTTGAAGGGAGTATCGCAACTGGTTGTTTTGGCGATATAAAAACCTTTATCAAGAACGGGAAAGTTGAAAAGGTTGTAGCAGTAATCAAGTCTTGTACGCCGAATATGTTGGGTGACTTAACAGTAACACAAAAAAAAATGATCTTTTCGGGTATCATTTTGGTTTTACCAATTCACACAAAGTCCTTAAGACGAGGGTTTATGGAATGGCTCATTAGAGTAGGAAAGCAGTTTTAATAACTTCGTAAATGTTTCGTGTTTTCGCCTAAATCGTCAGCCATTATCTTAACATTACATTGAAAAACATGGTTAAGGTTTTCCACAAGGATACATCACCTGTGAATTCAAGTGCTAGCACATCAAGGCAATCTTATTGGGCCGAAGAAATATGATACTTGTGTGAGTAACGTGTTGTATTGAACTATGTTTAAGTTTTTTTTTGTATTGTTATTGAACTTTGTTATTTCTTACTAGTGTTATTGAACTATGTTTAAGTTTTTTTCGCCAACATCAAGTGTGAAGTGTTCTAACACATAAAGATAACGTTTCGATATAGTTCCAACTTCATCACAAAAGAGTCGTAATTTCATTTCTATTAAACATCCAAAATAATAAAACATTAAAAATATCAACATCCACTAAAATATTTAAAACATCCAAGGTACTAAATCTAAATACAATTTTTGCGAAATGGTTCTACACAGGTCTCTCACACCTAGTGTCATACAACATTAACGCCATTTTAGCTCTAAACTCTTGACATTTTTTTGCCACATTAGCACCAAATTTTTTAGCATCGATAGTTTTCCCCTTTGTAAGCATCTCAATAAACTTACATGTCATGACACCACAATCTAGTGTACCATACATAGAACTCTGTCGAGGCATGTCATTTATATATCTTAGCGAGATCCTAAAGCATTCCAGATCACGTTTTGTCTTTTTAAACCAATCCATACTTTCCAAGTCTTTTTTTATGAAATCTTTCCATTTTTTCAATAAGTTTATCATTTTAGTGTAATTTTCGGGCCACTCAAGACTGTTTATAACGAATAGTTGTTAGTTATTCAAGATTCCCATTGATGCTAGCAACCCATGTTGGTTATCCAATTTATGGGGAAGGAAAAAACTGCAAAACAAAAAGACATAGATTAGCTAAAAATCTCTCAAAACAACTCAAAATAAACTCAAAATGCCTCTTAACTAGCTAATAATAGGCTAATCTCTGTAAAACAACTCAAAACTGCTTAAATTAGCTTAAAATTCTTCTTTAAAGAACTAAATCATCTAAACAGCTTTAAAACAACTCAAAATATGCTTAATATTAGCTAAATCTGCTATAAAACGGCTCAAAAACACCTAAAAATCAACTAAAAATTTGCAAAATTTGCTTCAAAGCTGTTAACAGCGTTAATTAGCTTATAATCTGCTTAAAAGAACTAAATTCAGCTAAAAACACTCAAAGTGATTAAAAACAATAAAAACTGTGGTTAATGCTTATAGGCTAATTTCTGCTAAAAATAACTCAAAACAGCTTCAAAAACACCTAAAATCAACTAAAATTTGCACAAATTTTCTCAAATCTGCTCGAAACTGCTTAAATTAGATATAATCTGCTTAAAAGAACTAAAATCACCTAAAAACAACTCAAAGCTGCTTAAAACAACTAAAAACTGGTTAAATGCTTAAATTAGCTAATATCGGCTAATTTCTGCTAAAAACAACTCAAAACAGCTTCAAAAACACCTGAAATCAACTAAAATTTGCACAAATTTTCTCAAATCTGCTCGAAACTGCTTAACAGCTTAAATTATATATAATCTGCTTAAAACTGCTTAAAAGAACTAAAATCACCTAAAAACAACTCAAAGCTGCTTAAAACAACTAACTAAAACTGAGTGTTAACCTGCTTAAATTAGCTCAAACTACGGCTAATTTCTGCTAAAAACAACTCAAAACAGCTTCAAAAACATCTAAAATCAACTAAAATTTGCACAAATTTTCTCAAATCTGCTCAAAACTGCTTAACAACTTAAATTAGATATAATCTGCTTAAAACTGCTTAAAAGAACTAAAATCAGCTAAAAACAACTCAAAGCTGCTTAAAACAACTAAAAACTGGTTAAATGCTTAAATTAGCTAATATCGGCTAATTTTTGCTAAAAACAACTCAAAACAGCTTCAAAAACACCTAAAAATCAACTAAATTTGCACAAAATTTTCTCAAATCTGCTCAAAACTGCTTAACAGCTTAAATTAGATATAATCTGCTTAAAACTGCTTAAAAGAACTAAAATCACCTAAAATCTGCTTAAAACTAGAAGTATTTTGTGTGTTACATGTTGATTTGGGAAATCGACAGTGACATGTTCCTCCTTCACTTTAGCATTGTTATCTGTTTATTTGTATAGGTCATGTTTTAATAAGGGGTGTTTGGATTTGCAGTTTATTTGTATCCTAAATGAGCTTCACACTACTTTTTGATTATAAGCTGAATGAGCTTCAAATTTAACCAATTACAAATAGAGCACAACCCATATTTCCCCGTTTCCATATTGTTCTATAATTTAAGAAGACACGAGTACATAAAAACTGACCCATTTTAAAATGGGTCAAAACAGGAAATGTTTCTCTCAGCTCCGTTGTGTTAGTTGGCGAAAAAAGAAACAATTTTGTTGCAAAACTTAAAGTTTATAGCCAATTAGCAGGCCTGAAACTTATTACCAAACACCACTTTATTGCATAACCATGTGCAGGCACAATTAGATTGGGGGTAGATGTCCTAGAAATGGGTCAAAACACCACTTTATTGCATACGTATCGCTTGTTATACGCATGTGATTAAAAGTTAAAAGGGTCAAAACATTTTAGACATATATGCATTGGGTCATATGTGACTAAAGTAACTGTTGTATCAAAATGGGTCAAAATGAGTTGTATGTGACTAAAGTATCTATTGTATAGTAATATTTACAAACTTACCCATTTCTAAAAACTGACCCATTTTAAAACCTTACCCGTTTCTGAAACTGACCCATTTAGAAACTAACCCATATTGAAAACTGTCCCGTTTTTGAAAACTGACACATTTACAAACTGACCCATATAGAAAAGGAAATTCAGTAAACATAAAAAAACAAATAATTTAGTGACATATACCTCGGTAGTCGTCATGGGTACCGATATGGTTGTAACAGCATCTAAATGTGTATCTTTGGCCGCATCTTTGGCTGCATCTGAATCATCTAAATGTGTATCCTTCAACGGCTTTTGTTATATAAGAAAACAATAAAATACACGTTTAAGCGCATCTGGAATTATATATTAAATTCAGTCAACAATTAAACAAAATTTCATATACCTTCGTAGTCGTCACTGGGGGCATCGTAGTGGATGCTGGTAGTGGTGGTATGGTGCAACTTCTTGATTTACGTGAATAACATCTCATCGGTGACTTAAGCTTTAATGGAGTATGTCTAACACGTAATTTGCGCCGGTTAGCCAACGAGAGAGATTTATGTGCCGTCAACGCCGGTGACGTATGTAGCGGTCCATGTGATGTGTATGACGGTCCCCGGTGACATGTACGCTGCTATGTCTCCATCCGATACGACTCCAAAGTCACGTTCATCACCTTACAAATCATATAATAACAATTTATTAATAACATGAATAAAATTCATATATATATATATATATATATTATATTACTAAGAACTAGAATTTAAAAATAACATACCTCCAACGCAAGCAATCGAGACTCTAAAGTAGCAATAGTACCCTGTAAGCTAGAAACGGTCTGAGTGAGAGTACTAACACGTGCATCACCCTACAATTCATAAAATAACAAACATTACACGTTATGGCTAAGTTTAAAAAAATAATTTACAAATAACATACCTCCAACGCAAGCAATCGAGACTCTAAAGTACCAATACTACCCTGTAAACTCGAAACGGTCTGAGTGAGAGTAGTAACAGTGCCTTCCAACGTACTAACTCTCGTCATCAACTGTTCATATGTTGGGTTTTGAAATGATGGTGGTGATGAACCTCTCTTCCTTTTCTTCTTCTTCTGCACTTCCTCACTTAGGCTGTCTTTTTCAATCTCAAGTTGCTCACTTACTGCCTCACTTTGAACACCTTTACCTTCAAAATACTCCAAAGAGGTCTTCCACCAATCACTCTCGCTCTCGGCTTTAGTAGGTGTAAGGGTCTCCAATGGTGGGGCTAAATTATCACCGACGAACAAAGTACGACATCTCGCCCAACTAAATGGTAGTATCATCTTCCATGCAAAAGCCCTCGGAATTTTCTCCATCGGCTCTTTGGAGACATAAACATGTGTAGCTGGGATGGCCTCCAATATCCATATCTATTAAATAGTAAAAACAACTTAAAAAACATAAAAAAACATAAAACATGTATAAAAAAATCAACATAGTAAGAATTACCATAAAAGCATAAACAAATCCGGTCAGCGTGTATCGGATCTCAGCCCCTTTCTCGCGCTTGTCATCATGACTCACTTGGCGTTTATTTAAAGCATCTCGTAGCTGCGGATATGTATGATCCCAAATATACGACCCCCATGGAAAAATATTCCAACAATTTGATAAATCCTCAACCAACATCAACATTTCATTAGAAATGTTGTGTGACATTTGGTGGCCCAAGAATCCGTGTTGTAACAACACCAAAAGACATATTTTAACTGCATCATTGTCTTCCAAAACAAGTGATTTGCCACGCATCTTATCAAAAATAGCAATAACATCCGATAATTTAACCGATCTTGCTTCGATATCAGGGAAAATCCTATTCCTAAATGAGTTTTCAGCCATGTTCTTAACCCACTCTTTCATATACATATTGCTACCAAAACGTAAACCGGTTACTAAACAAAACTCTTGGCGTCTAAAGCGAATCCGTTTACCTGATACGAGAAATGAGAGCTCGTTTGCTACACTATCGACCATACAAGTAAGTAGCGTATGAATCAAAAGCTGGTTATTCCTTTTAAGGCTAATGTCAAGCCAATGTCCAAAACATGTTTTCTTGAATATTTGAACTTGGGTATCAGTGAGAGCTCCACGTATCTCCTTAACCGTTGCATCAATATTGGCCTTAATTGTTATGATCGGCTGTTTACAAAAAGAAATATTGGCCTTTATACTCGTGTACCACTATATACCGTCATATGGTCAGACACACATAATGTGCTACATTGGAGTTTGTTCGTTAGTAGGTTCTTTGTCGGTATGTCTCATTAGCTATGTGTATTTTCTTACAAGCTGCTCAATCTCACGTGTTTGAGGTGGCAAGATGGGTAACAGGCCTAGCGAGGCACCCCCTTTGGTACTGGTCTGGTCAGATCAGGTTGATCCCAGAGTACTTTTGTCCAGTTTAAAAAACTTTTATGAATAACTACTGCATTGATTACATTTAGCGACTTTTGATTTGTTTGACCCTTTTTTTCAGCCCGTGCTTTATTTGACTCGTTTGAGGCTAAAAATTACCTAAATTAACCCAATTTATAAGTAAATGGGTTGAAATTGCCACCTCTGTTATGTGTTGCATTCCCATTTATTATGTTAAATTCAAAATTTCATATTTCAGGTGATGAGTGTGAAAGCTATTGGAATTGCTATGAAGCTTACTCTATCAGGAACAAATCAGCTAGTATATCCCCAGACATGGGCTTTTACCTTCATTGTTTTGCTCTGTGTCATCACCCAAATGAATTATTTAAACAAGGTAACGGAACCTCATTACTTTTGCTAGAATTTTTCCAAATTATTTGATCATTCTCTCTTTATAGTGTTTAATTTCTTTGGAAGTTCAAATTTATTTAGTTAAACTATTAGCTAAACTAACCACAACTCTTAACAGCAGGCACTTGACACTTGCAATACAGCTGTTGTCTAACCACAAAGAAAACTTATGCTGCTAGTACCATAAAAACACCTCCTAGACATGTAATTCGAAAACTCCCAATTCGAAAAAACCCAATTACAATAAAACCCTAATTTGAAAAAACAATAATTCGAAAAAATCCCTAATTCAAAGTAATTATTGACGTGAATTTTAATGAATAAAACGTACCGCGGCTGCATCTTTATCCATGATTTGTTGAAAATTCGCAAAACACTTTTTGCGAAATGGTTCTACACAGGTCTTATGAAATTGCGGGATTCTTTAATCGCAAAACTCTTATGAAATTGCGAGTTGTGGTGGGTTTTTTGCGAACATAAGATCTCAGGTGGGGGAGGTGGTGTTGCGAAGAGGAAAATCGCAGGTGGGTGAGGGAGGAAAGGTTTTTGCGAAGTGTGTTTTTAGAACCGGTATAATGGAAGACAATTTGCTAGAAATCCTAATAAAATCGCAAATTTTTGATTTTTATAAAAAATTTCGAAAAGTTTCGATATTTTTATCAAATTTTGAAAATTTTCGATATTTGTTTAAAAATTCGCAAAATTGCGATATTTTTTTAAAATCGAAAACTTGTGATTTTTTTAGGATTTCTAGCAAAAGATTTGCGATTTTTCTTTACAATATCGAAATATTTCGATATTTTTTTCAGTTTCGCAAAAGTTTAAGGATTTGCAATTTTTTTGGGTATTTTGGCTTTTAGGTAAAATTTTTTTGAGTATTTTGTGAAGTGGGGTTGCAAAAATGAGTATTTTTGTGATTATCCCATAAATTTATTTAATCCCTCACTATTCACGGGACCCACTAAATATTTGTGTATTATTATACTCACTACTTTGTTTTCTCTCTCCAATAAAAAGTCTTATTCCTCACAAAAGACGAAACTCCATCTTCTTCCTCAAAGTTTCAGTTGCTCCTCCCCATAGTTCTCTTTATCTTATTGTGACATGGACTTAAAATTTGATGGACTTAAAATTTGATGCCCCATAAATCTTTCCTAGTGCCACGGGCCACGGCCGGCGTTGTATTTATGTTTGTCTCATAAAAAGTGTCATTTTTTTATATATAGATAGTAATTATGATTGTTTTTTCTATTTTGTCATTATAATTAAACTTGCATTAATTTCTCATTTCTAATATGTTTAATAAGTGCGAGGGCACAAATAGCTTTTTATCACTCAAAACTTGCATTAATTACACATATCATAATAAGTGCGATGGAAGGAGTATTTATTTTATAAAATTAAAATATGAAGAATATGCTTAACCGGCTTAAAAAAATGCTTTCACAATTCCCCTTTATGACAAATTTTTTGTGACCAAGGGACATTTGAAAGCAAATATTGTCTATTACACATGTTTTTATATCAAAAAATTCACGACAACATCATTAATCTATGTTATATTTGAGATTCCGAGTTTATCTTCCCATAGTAACATTTTATATTGTTAAACAATAAATCGGGCCGCGAAAGAGCCGTCTAACTTAGCTAGGTTCCAAACCCCAAACGATTGTGTATTATTTGTTACGAACATCATTTCTAATATTATTTTAAGGCTAGAGTTACATTTTTAACATTAATTTATTGTCGGTTACAAATTATATGTTTCTTAAAAAGCTAGCA
>BQNB010115924.1:0-19075 GCA_026074375.1 Tanacetum coccineum
TTTTTGCTTGATTTTTCGTCCTTTTGTCGGATATCCGTTTCCTGCACAAAATAAGTGAAAACATACAAATACAATGTATTTTTGGTACGTTTTTGGTCATTTAAGTCCGATTTTAATGGTGAAAGGTATGTGTAATTAAACACATACCACTCCCACACTTCACGGGCTGTTTTCTTATTGGCTACCTGCATGAGAATATCTTTCGGTATTGCTTGGAAGATGAATGCACGAGCCATTTTACTTTTCTTCTCGTCCACAGCCACACCAGCTGCTGGTTCAATGGATTCCCATAACCCTTGGACATCCATTATAGCTTCCATCTTAATAGCCCATGTCGTGTAGTTTGTAGAAGTGAGGACCGGACACTGAAAGGTAACTGGGTTTTCTTTGACAGGATTTGAGGTGGTTGGTACGATAGTCATATCTGAGGATCAAATGATTTTTTGGCATACACTAGAACAACCTAGCTCTTGATACCAATTGTTGGATTAAAGAAGGCTTGAATGATGAAATGGTGATAGTAAAAGAAGGAAGAAACACTTGTTAAGGGTTCATGTGGACTATGGGTGCTAATTGGTTCTGTTCTCGGGTTATACGATTTATTCGGTTCATTTCAATCGATTTTGCTAATATATATTTTTGGTAAAGTCGAAGACCCAAGCGAATTGAATTTAACTAAATCAAAAACCAAATTTATAATTCGCTTTGGTTTTCCGTGGTTACACCGAATAACCAAAATTGTCAATTATTTTTAATCTTTAAATAATTAAATAATTTTTGAAAAAATATATATCAAGCACAAAAATGTTTTTTAATACAATCCAAGAATTTTAAATAATAATACTGTTTTTTAGTTCACTTTTCGGTTTAGATTGCTAAAAATTCGGTTTTGATAAATTTTGTTTTGTTTTTATGGTTCGATTTGATTTTCAATTTGTGCGGGTATTTAGCTGGATTGTGAACACCGATATACATGAGAAATGAGTAAGAGAGACTATCATTAATTTTGTTTTTTCTTAAGATATGCAAAACTAAAACTAAAGTTTACTAGTTATACACCCAATCGATATGAATAATGTATGATATATATGGAGGGGAAAACATAAATCTTAATGTAAATCAAGGGACATAGTGGATCAGATGTCACATACTGTCTCCCAAGCCATGATAATTGTCATGAGAAAAACAATTGTCAATATCCAGTAGGATTACTGTAAAAAACCCATCCTCAAAATCTTAAAGAAGATTTCTTCAAAAGCAATAAAGTGAATAATTAAATCTATCAGATTAAAAAATAATGCCTGCAATAAAACCATTTTAGGATGGGAAATAGAATCAAATTCACTTTGATTGGAATAGTAACAACTATGTTCCTTTGATGCAAATGCATATGCTCACCATTATAGGCCTTTTTTAACTTCCAAATAAAAAGCATAATTTAATCATGATTTCACTATTCACATTTTATAATTACATGTCGAATCAAAATTAGCAAGAAGATACAAAGGAAGTTGAAAAATATGTGCTTATAGAATTACAACCTTCTTCAGCTGCTACAAACAAATGGTCAAAAGAAATGATGGAGTATTATCAAGAAAAAAGAAAAATTTAGTATGAGAAAAAAAAGAATGCAGTTGAGTATGAAAGTCCCAATTCAATGTCTCTTGGGTAATAACAAGTACCAGATAGATATAACACAAGTAATAAACTTTTCAATCGCGTAATGCTTTATTGATAAGAATCAAAGTATTACAATGTGCTAAGGATCGCACTAGTTGAATGACAATGTATGATTACCCTTTGGACAAGTAAACTAGATAAAGTATCAAGTTTACAAGCGAACTTGTATAGTCAGCTGATGGCTCAGAGGACTAAAGTGTAAGTTCGACAAAGGAGTAATGTGAAAATAATAACAACTCTAATAAAAGCGATAACATTTACTCCTTCTAACATTCTCTATTTATACTAGTACAAGGTTGTATCCTTAGTGGGGGTAGGTGAGACGTGTCAAGAATCTAGTGGAGGACGTACATTACATTTAATGCACGTCCATTCTTGGAAACCTTCCGCCCACACTTTTGTGAACAGTTCTGCCAACTGTTCACACATTATTCACCAACTCGTACTTGTATCCAGGCTTTAAGTCAAACAACATATTGTCCCGCCAATATGCTTTATTGTTTTATCCTGCTTAAACACTCAGAGAAGCTAAGCTAAGTTTACTTCTTCTTCAAAGGGTAATAGGATCATCAGAGTATTGCCACCTCTGATTCACCTTGAACATTCAGCGTATTCCATCTACATATCAGCTGATATCCCTCTTAGCTGATGAGTATGTCTTCAAGTAATCTTCGACTTTCTTGACGATGTCTCTGACTTGAATACGTCTGAGGTACCAGCTGATGCTTTCCATCCAGCTGGTTATTGATGTCTCTGAGTCCAACACTTAGGGGACTTTTATACTTGGCCTAATTTATGTTTAAGTCCAGGCACAGATCATTTGGCTCTGAATCGACCCAACAATCTCCCTCTATTTGAATACAAATTGAGCTAAGTATGAAATTTATGTAAGTGAGTACACATCTTTTTCTTACACACAATTGAGACAGATAAATAAACAAAAGAACATTTTCATTAAAACATTATACATATGAACCTAAGACATCTAGGTTCTTTTCCACTTTTTCTCTTGCCCTGACTACATCATTCCTAGACTTTATCTCTAAGTTCATTAGCTGGTATATTTCTTCAGCTTCAAGTGAGTCTTTAACAATTCGTCTATGTAGTCTAATCAGTTTAACAGTGCTGGTGATGTGGAATTCAGATGCTCTCTGGAAAACTAGATCAAAATTTCCATTGAGGTAGAAGAACCTATCCATTCGTTCTTTAATCACCATGCCACTTTTTCCATTTATCCTAGGGGGAGGAGTGATGTTCCTCTGAGATCCATCTACCACCACATTTTCTCTGACAAAAACCTGTTCCAGAGATCTTTTATGTTTCTTCTCTTCAGGTGTCAGACCAAAAGTAGCAAGTTCGGGAGGAGGAGAGAGTCCAAGTTTCCCAGCTTGGTTGACAACCCATTGAAATTTGGCTCTCGGGTTTAGAAGCAGTTGATCAATAGATTTTCCTGACTTCTTTAATGCTAGAACATGCACCTCAAGCCATTCACTAAACCCAGTGATTTTAGCCTAAAGTTAGGATACACCACAAGATTCAAAGGATCATTGTCTCTAGTAACCCTCATAGATGGTACCTTATATTTGTTAATAGTGTAGCTGATCTTGGTGATGGGCAATTCATTAGCTTTGTGGTGAATCAGAAGGTTGTACTCTTCAATGGCCTTCTGCTTCTTTAACTCATGTTCATTCTACTTTTGAACCTGAGCATCCTATGTAGCTTTGTTGAACATAGTTAGTATTTTTGCATCAGACTTGTCTTTTTGTTCTTTTAGAGCTTGCAACCTCTGTAACTCAAGAAGTTGAGCTTCGAATTCTTCCTTAGTGATAGCAACTTCAGGAGTAGTGAAGGAATTTAGTTTGGTATAGATGCATGGGCACTCGTAAATTGAAATAAGGGAATTAGATGAGATTTAAGTCAAAAATTTTAAAGGCATGTCTATTTTGGTATAGATGCATGGGCACTCGTAAAACGCAAACTAGTAAACGGGTGTGGTTTTCCCTCTTTAGGTTATCTAGAAATGTAGGATCCCTTAATCACTTCATAACATATAACATACACGAATTAGATCTAGAAAGGAGAAAGAGAGATGAGTTGTTTTCTTTAGAGAGAGAAAGAAGAGAGAGAGATGAGAGAAAAGAGAAAATGGAATTATTTAGAAATGAAACAACTAGCTTTTTCTAAATAAGAAAAAGCTTATATACCCCGTCACGATAAAGGTACGCGCGGGATATTTAACTAGGACCCGGGCTCGGGTTTTGCTTGGGATTAAACCCGAAACATATACAATATTAGATTATCTATCGAGCCCGATTCCCGATATTATCCTATTACAACATTAACTAATTAAAGACCGAAGCTCCATCGTAGAGTGACCGAGCTTCCTTGTTCGACTCAATAAATTGAGGCTAACAATCTCCCCCGAAGTGAGGTCTTGAACACGGGAACAAGCTTCCTTTATTGACTCAATAAAATTGAGGCTAACAATCTCCCCCGAAGTGAGTTCATTGATGACACTCCTTCATGAGATCAGTGAGATTGTTTTTGTCAATTAAGCTCGAGTGTTCTTGGTCTTTGTCTTCGTTGTAAGCTTGTTCCTTCATGCTTTGCGATCTAGACTTTGAGCCTTTGTCATTGTCTTTATCGTTTATGCCATCTTGCGATCTTGTGTCTTTTACCAACATGCTCATATTTTTGCATTATCTTGAAAGCTTTAAATCAGAGTTAGCGGAAGTCTTTGTCTTTAAATCTTAAGCTTTCTAGATAGTTTGTCTTTGTAGATTGAGCATTTGAATGAGATTGAGGTTGTCGTCACCATCGTTTGACCTGCAGGTTTACGTTAGTGATAAACGAGAAAATTGATTTGAAAATCAATCGACGTGTCACTCGTAAAAGTGTTTTTGTAACACATCGGGAGTTTTAATCTTTTTATCAAAATTCATCAACCGTCAATTCATTTACTGGACCAAATCGATATCCAGTTGTCACAAGTTTGATTCATATATAATCTCGCAAGTCACCTACCAAGAGCTTGTTTGATGCTGGCTCAAGCAGGATTTCCATCTTCATTGTGAATACATTAGTATCACTCGGATGTTCTGGCAAATTTTTCTCATTGATATACGTAGGACTTAGGTTTACAGCTTGTAAAATTGATGATGTTTCCCCAAGTGTTTAAATTAGAATTGTGTACTAACGTGATTTTGATTTGATCTCTTAGCTACTAGACTCGATTATTTGCGCATTTTGGTTTTTGGTACTCGGAGGGACCTGGATGCAGTTTTACACTATTCAATATCAACGATCTCGGGAATTGAGATGTCAATTGATAACGTGTGGTATCTCCGTGACAAATGAGACAAGCTTCTTCTTTAAGAGAAACTCGAATGGGCTGGGAAGGGATTATCATTGCATCAATAGGTCATGATGTCGTTTTCACATGTCAGCAATCAACTGTGATTCTGACAGCATTGTATTGACACGTTTCTGCCTTAAGTTGTGTGGAGGGCTTCTTTCTGTTGAACCCTTATATCAATACATATTTCTTTTCATTCTTCAAACGCCTTTAATGACTTACCAAGATGTCATTACTAACAACCTTGTTAGTGATTGTCCTTCAGTGTTTAATCGAGTCTTAGTCGAATTATTCCCATATACATTCATCTCCAATCATACCTAAGGACTTCTATTTCTAACTTTCGATTATCCTTAGGTAGATCCTCCGGTTCTGGTTGGATCATAGGATTAATTCCTAACCTAACCACCTTATGACTTCAGATTCGTCATGAAATTAAGATGTTGTTGGGTATAAGATCAAACTATAAAACCTTTTCTTCAACACATTGAGTCGAATAGATCATATTTTAGTTTCATTTTTCCCCTTATTTTAAATATAAACATTAGTTTTCTTGAAATACCTTGTGATTAAAATATGTCTTGAAAAATTATATGGAGAAAATATTATCAGCATGAATCGGAGTATTGGAACATTTTGATAAGGTTTTGGAATACTTATGATATGGCCGTTGATGATGTTTCCAAAAAACAGTTTAAAACTTTGTTTTCGAAAAACTCTCCCCTAACATAAAATATGGACCCAATAGAACAATTGTTTGTATTTTGAATATCATTGTGAGGGTTGGTGGAGTGTGGGATTGAACACACAATTTTGATTGATTATGATTTAGTTCATCGATAAGAAATTCTTGAAAACAACGTGTTTAAAACTTTTTGAAAAACCAAATGTTAGAGGACTTCTCTCTAACGTTCAAGGGTTAAGCGACACCTGTAAAGTTTACGCTATTCTTTTTCTTGAGCTAAAAGATATTGTATGTCTTGTAAGAATAGCTAAGAAAATGAATACGGTTTAAATTTTCTCGTTGTGAGGTTAAGTTTCTAAACCTTACTTTATATGAAGTGCCCGGGTTTTGTCATGTTATTTGCACCATAAAGCCATCTAGAAACTTAGGAAATGACATGTTCTTTGAAAACTTTTTGCAAACTCATCGCTCGAACTTCTTTTACACAACCGTTTGTGTCAATGCTAATCGACATTTTCTAAGCAAGTAAAATGTTATCGATTCTAAGAGAATGTCGAGAAGAATCTTTTTGGGAAAATTTTTTTGGTTTTTCTGATTTTTTTTATTATTCTTTTTAAAGTTTTATATTTTTGTATTTTTGCTTTTCCTCAAAAAATTATTTAAAAATGGTGATGTTGATGATGAGATCAAGCCAGTATCATTTTCAAAACCTCCAGATCAGATGGACGGTCTAAAAATCTCATAAAATCCTTCTGGACAAGATACTTAAACCGATCCCAGGATAGGGCGTAGTAAACATGTCAGCTAATTGGTATTCAGTTCTGTACAGAAAATATAATTCATTATACATTTTCAACCTTGTTCCTTTTTGAAATGATTACGAGTTTAGAATGTGCTTTGTTCTGCGGACATGTTGTACGGGGTGCTTAGATATTGCTTCTTTCATGGCTGATGGGAGAGTCGCAATAATTCAAAACGCGTTATTTTGTTGTAGTTTTGAAGACTAATATTGATGCTGTCCGTACTCATCCACATTACTTGTGCACAACTTGCAGATAACGCACACGTTACTACTGCTCTGTAAAGACATTGACAGTGCAGTTTTGTTTCTTTGACATCCAACTTTCGAGATTATCACCAAGGCAACTGTATTCCTCCAGAAGTGCTTTTTGCCAGTATCAAGCCTCCGGGCATGATCAGCATCTGAAATGCTGTTAGTTCAAAGCAAAATCCTTTGGATACAGGAGTCCCATGTTAATGGTCCCTTTAGGTATTTAAAGATTCTTTTAACATACTTTGAGGTGCTTTTAAGTTGGTCGTGTTGATATACGTCGCTCTATAGATACTGCTTGCATTAAGTACTGGGTCTACTCAGACTGTAAGTAATATAGAGTGACCCGATTCTTACTTCGATAATCAGAATTGGTTCTACGGGTTCTCTACTCAAATCTAATTCTAGTTTGGTTTTGTAGCAATGGTTGTTCCAAATGAGATGACAATTCGTTCAATATTATGCTTCTCAGAATTTTAAAGTCGTACTTGGCTGATTTGATAAAAATACCTTTTGAGAACTGGTGGATATGAAGTCCTAAAAAAAAGAATTTCATTCCCCTTAAATACTTTTCAAAATATATGCCATTACTTTTCAAATATTCTTTTTGAATATTCTAGGGTTTGGTAGACCTAAGACCCAAAAATTATGTCATCAACGTAAATCTGCACAAGTAGAATATCCTCCCCGTATTTTATCTTGAATAAAGTTGGGTCATTGTACCTTTATTAAAGCCTTTAGACATCAAGAAGTTTGATAGTTCATCATACCAGGCTCTTGGAGCTTGTTTTAATCCATACAAAGCTTTCCTTAGAAGGTATACTTTTTTTTGATGATCTGGATCAACGAACCCTTCTGGCTGAGCAACATAAACCTCCTCCTTCAGTGGACCATTAAGAAATGCCGTTTTCACGTCCATCTGATAGATTGGAAAAGACTTGTGTGCTGCGTAGGCAACAAAAATCCGAACTGCTTCCAAGCGAGCAACTGGTGCAAATGATTCTTCAAAATCAATACCCTCTTCCTGAGCATAACCTTTAGCTACAAGTCGTGCTTTGTTGCGAATTACAGTCTGATCTTCATCCTTCTTGTTCTTCCATAACCACTTTAGCTTTATAATCATCTTGCCAAATGGTTTGTCGACTAGTTCCCAGACTTTTAGTCTGTCGAACTGATGAAGTTCATCCTGCATTGCTTTGATCCATGCAAAATCAGCCATTGCCTCCTTAATGTTCTTTGGTTCAACAATACTCATCGTGAGCACGAACATACACATTTCAGGATCTGTGGAAGCTGTCGTCTTGTTTGAACTGGCATGGTTGGATTTCCACGAACTTGTTCTAATGGATGATCTCTGGTCCATCGGTAATCATGACTTTGTGGTTGAAAAGAATGCACATCGGTATTATCAATGTTGCATGAGGAAGACTCACCGGTTTCTTGTACTCGAGTACAAAAAGGATTGATAAATTCATCTTCTTAAAATGATGCATTTGGTGCTTGATCATTGTTGTTGTCCTCAGCATGACCATGTGCTGGATTGTAATATTCTTCAAGTAAAGGACTGAAGAGAAATTCCAACCCTTGTTGTGACAAATTTATCTTCTCTGCTATAGGAACAACATTTTGTCTTGGGGGTACGGGGTCAGAGTTGTCATAATCTGACGCCTTTTGTCCTTGAGGAACGAGGCCTGAAGTGACATTTTCAACAGACATCTCTTGTCGTTGTGGTGCGAGGTCTGAACTGTTGTGATCAGACATCATTTCTTTGATTTCATCAAACTTGATATGAATGGACTCAACTATTAAGCGTGTTCTCTTGTTGTAAACACGATATCCCTTCGACTGAGTAGAATATCCCACCATGACACATGGATCCCCTTTTTCTTTCATCTTATCCAGATTTTCCCCATCTCTAGTTATGTAACAAATGCAACCAAAGATGTGAAGATGTTTTATTGAAGGTTTCCTGTCATTAATGATGTGATACGCCGTCTTTCCATGAGTCGATATGATGATTGATCTGTTCTGAGTATAGCATGCGGTTGCAACTGCTTCAGCCCAAAATGATAATGGAAGCTTAGAAGCTGAGAGCATTGTTCGAGCAGCCTCAACAAGAGTGCGGTTCCGTCTTTCGACAACGCCGTTCTGTTCAGGTGTTCGAGGAGTGGAAGTCTGATGTTCAATGCCTTCTTCTTTGAAATAAGCATGGAGTGTCTTGTTCAAGAACTCTGTGCCTCTGTCAGTACGGACACTAATAACTTGAGCTTGAAGATTGCGTTGAATCATCGTGAGAAAGTCTTTGAGAACTTCTGGTGTTTCATCCTTGGATCGTAGAAAAAGAGTCCAAGTGTATCTTGAATAGTCATCAACAATCACCAGAATATATTTCTTCCCATTTATGCTTGCAACCCGCATTGGACCACACAAGTCCATGTGAAGCAAATTCAGCCTTCCTTTGGAACTTGGAACAGCTTTTGACTTAAATGAGCTTCTTTTTGCTTTACTCATTTCACAAGACGAACAAAGTTGATCCTTGACATATTTCAACTTAGGTAAGCCTGTCACAATATCTTTCTTTGAGAGTAAGGTGATGTAATCGAAGTTAAGATGAGAAAGTCTTCGATGCCATAACCATGCTTGAGTTGGTGAAGCTTTAGCCATGAAACAGATTGGAGTTGATGAAGTTGTTTCTTGAAGAGATATTGTGTAGAGATCGGATCCACGATTACCAGTTAGTAAATCGTTTCCCTGAAGATCTCTCACAAAACAAGTAGATTTCCTGAAAGCAACCTCCAAATCCGCATCACAGAATTGACCAACCGAGAAAAGATTGTGATTGAGGCCTTCGACGTAATAAACCCGTTTGATCGTGACATTTTCCCTTGAACCAAATCTCTAACCAAGAATTGGAGCAAATGCTTCTTTCCAAAACGAACAGTACCAAAAATTTCTCACAAAATTACACACAGCTTGAGATTGCCCGTCATGTGCTTTGTGCATCCAGAGTCAACAATGAATAGGATGAGTTGTACAATCTGCAAGATAATTAGAGGGCGATGGAACCATTGGGACAAATTTGGAACCTAAGGATTTGATATCTTTAAGGACATTAGTAATCCTAGAGGACATGGTTATAGTGGGACTAATACTTGTTGATACATCCTCTTTCCTGATTTTAGGCATCCATATCTTTTTGGTCCTAAGAGGCTTTTGTGTCCATTTATATCCTGATGGACATCTCTTAGCTATCCACCATTTCCATTCCTGATTTGTATTCTCATACAACTCCTTATGGTAACTCTTGGATTTTGAATCGTGGTATCTGATGCATTATTTTCTTATGGGTGTTGCAACAGATTTGTTTCTACTTGTTTCTCTTGGGTTTACTAGCACTAATAGGCACTACATTAGGCTTCTTAGTTCTAGCATTCACGTCATTTAAGTATCTAGAAACACAAGCATCATGATTAGAATTAAACACACATTTTCCACATCCATCACAAACAGCATTCACATTCGAAGTTCTGGAATTTTTGGTGGGGGGGGGGGGGACATTAAATCAAAAAAACTTTTTTGGTCATTACACGCAGTTACAGACTTTGTTTTCTTAGAAATACTAGAAATCCTATGATGGTCTTCTACTTCCTTCTTTTTAAACTTCACTGACTATTGTTTGGCACGACCTTATCTTTAACTTGATAGCACTTAAGCTGTGGTCTGCTAACACTAGTAGTGTGATTTACTCCTGTAGATTTAGACACGTGAGGATTAGTAATTCCTAGAAGCATGAGGTAACTGCGGTTCTCTGTTTTGTGTGGTGCTAGTGGCAATTCTATACATTCTTGGTTTAAGCACATTCGAGTGTATTTCCGCTTGTTTTCTATTCTGAGGCAAATTCTGTGAGTGATTGTTTAAACCAAACATCACGACACATTAGTTTTATTACCGACTGTTCTGTTTGAAACTTCTCATTTCGGGAGAATTTGACAAGAGTCGGTTTTCTAAAACTGATGGTTTTGGAATCCGTTGAGCATTTGGTTGTCGAACAACAGATGGTTTATCAAACTGAGTTTCCACAGACTTTCCTTTTGTTACCAGACTTGAGTTTCTTTTACTCTTTATTCACCATGTTCTTGTTTGCATGTGAGCTTTCAAATCTGGTATTTCATGATATTGTCACGTTCTTTTCGAAATACATTTGAAGCATTTTCTTTGCAAACTGGGTTGTTTTTCATCTGTTCTTTACAATGTTGTAAAGAAAGTTCAAGAGAAATCGAGTGTTTTTCAAGTTTGGCAAAACTCTTTAAAAGCTTATTATGAACTTCGTTATTAACAGATTCAGTTTGTTTTGACAGCTTTTGTGCAAGACATTCACATTCTTTGACTTTATGAAGATACATGCATTGCAATTCAGTATGAGCATTTAATTCAGACAAAGAAAATGCAAATATGAAACATATAACATCTTTAGGACACCAACTCTTCAAGAAGTAGATCATACATATTTGAAAAATCAGCCTTTTCAGATTCAAGTTCGTCAACCTCTTTTTCAAGGGATTTAACGTACTCATAATCTTCATGCATTTCCGTTTTAAGTTCATGTTCAAAACGAAAGCTATCATTTTGTGATTTTATGGAAAGAGGCATTAGAAAGGTTTTTATCAAAAGTTCCATATCATGAGCAGTTGGTACCCGAAAATAATCACTAGTATGTTTAAACCAAGTTTGATCAACAATTTCCCTAAATTGATTGATGTTAAATGTCATTTCGTTAAAAACTTGTCTACTTTTACTAATGGATTTTGAAACGGGTAGAAAGGCAACGTTTTTAGCAATGTTTGGTTTTGTTCTAACAAACGGTTTTCTCCACATTGTCTTCCTAACTTCTTTTGCGCGTTCCAACTGATAAAGATACTCTAGTGAGGGTGCTTTGAAAATTTCATAAAGGGCTATTTTGTTTTGTGTAATCATATGGTTTAACATAATCTTTATTCAATTTTGATCTACTCTCGTTATCAAGAGTCATGGTCTCTTCCCTATCAGGGGCAAATCTGTTTGCAAGATCAGAAGTATCATATGGGATCTCATACAAACAGGGCTTCTCAGATTGAGCTTTCTTGAGGTACCTTGGATTAGCAAAGGTTGGTCTACCATTATATGTCGAGCATTTGGGTGCTAACATATGAATGGTCTGAATTGACTGATTACGAGTATAAACAATTTCGTTCAAAAACTTTAACTGTTTGTCCATTTCAATCATTTTGTCAATATCTTTTTCTTCTTTAACCTTTAAATCCGAAATGACCTTTGTATTCTCTTTGAGATAACCTTCCAGTTGTGACTTAGTTAAAAGACTCTTTTTGACTAAATCATCGTGTTTCTGATCAAGAACTGAAATTTCATAGGCTTTTGTCTTTAAACCTTCTTTAATTTCAATGTCTTTTAAAGCTAATAGTCCTAGAGTTTCATTTAACTTTGTTTGAAGAATCTCATCAATCAATCGGTCGTCATTAACGGCTTTGCCACTTCTCAAACTCTTTCTGTTTGTTCTGAAGTGCAATTGACAACTATCCTCGACAACTAATAGCTCCCCAAGCACTACGTTCGTTTCATCAAGGTTCGTTTTGCAATTTTCCATTCTTGAGTCAATGATGGTTGCTTTCTTTAATTGCTTTAAAATCGTTTTTGTTTTCCTTCCGTATCAAAAAGTTACAATTAGCAATTAATATTAGCAAGCGCATCCGGCTAATATCACATTCTGCAGCATTTTGATCAACATGATTATCATTAGTACATATAATGATGAATAGGGTGACATTCTATCATCTTCTTCAATAACAGATGTATCGTAATGGATTCGGTTGCTCGAATGTCGCCTACATTGTCATACACATTACTTTCATCATGATTTTGTACCTGTTCCAATGGCTGACCAGGTAGTACTGGATTCTTCAGGGAGACTCCTGAATCTTGGCCATGTCGTTGTAATGTGTTCCAAATTCCTGTTCATCAATCTCTTATCCGTGTCATAGCCAATCAACTTGCTCAGCATGTCAGAGGAACACCTTGTTCAACTTGTTTGCATTACATCATCTTTTCCTTGTGATCACGTGTCTTTAACCGCTTTGGCTTCCTGCTTTCCATTTTCATAGTGCCTATCCCTTGCGTTAAAGGTTGTATTCCAGTCTGTTGCACTTACTGACTTGCTACTGTTTCCCTAGCCCCAGCCACTGTCATTGTCCCTTTGATTCCAACCTGCCTGACTGATTGTCTTGTTATACCTTGAGTGTGGTATCTTCAGTTTGTCTGGAGTTTGACGGAAGTTTGAACGGTTGTTGTGGTAGTTTGTAGAGCTTCTTGAAATACTTTGCAAGGAGTGCCAAATTCTTTTGCATTTCCTTGTCCCTCTGAGCTTGTTGTAGGATCACTGTCTTCTTCAGAGACCGACTCAGACTGAGGTGTAATTGGTTGGCACGACTCTTTGCTTTTTGTCTGGTAGATGCAATTAGTGTGTGGGAAGATGATGTTGCATTTGATCTTTGAGGTTTTGGTGCTTGATAGTAAGTATCTGAATATGGTTGAGCAGCCGCAAGAAGTGCTAATGGATTTGCACTTTTGGCTATTCTCTCAGCACGAATATCATTAACCTCCTTCTGAAACTGCTTGAGAATGTCAAATAGTTCGGTGTATGTGATGGTGTCTATTTTTTCTAATGGCTTGACAAGCGTCACAAACCTTGCCATTCCCGGTTGACAGCTGTTGAAGAAAGTGAAAGTCACTGGCATTAGTGTAACTTGCAAGGTGTTCCCTTGTCAACTCATTTCATCAATTTGTAAAACCGTAAGTAATACGACTCCATGGATTCTCCATCTCGAGAAGTAAACTCACATATTCCTCAGCAACTAGATGGTCTTTTACATCTTGTACGTTCAAACGATTCACCCCCCCCCCCCCCCCCCCCCCCCCCCCTCCCCCCCCCCCCCCCCTGTTGTCGGCCCTTTCAATGGCTATCCACATTTCATTTGCTGTGTTGCATGCATCAACAGTTGAATAGATTTCATCTCCAATCCAGTTAAAAGCAAGAAAATTGCTTCCTTTTAGACTGAAAGTGTTATGTGTTCTTCTGGAGTCATGTTCAAGACAGTTTCAATTGCTGTATGTTGTTGAAACTGCAGGTAGAGAACGACCTTCAGCCTTCTGAACAGCTTGAATAAGTCACTTGTCTGGCAGTAGGGAACCATTTGTATTTCATTTTTTCAGTCCCTCCCATTATTTTATTGTGTCAATGTACCGTAGAAACGTGATTCCACTGTGATATCTTCTGGTCCAAGCATGGGTGGATCGATCTTTCGAGACAGCTGCCATGCTATTATTGTGCATTGACTATTGTTGAGGATGTACTGATGGGTAGACATGAGAATGATTGGTATTCACTATGAAGTGTGAAAGATTTGTGGGATCTTAAGTGGGTATTGATGTGAATTGAAATTGTGGTTGTATGCAATTCACGTTCACGGGATTTTTATCGTCTATGATAAAAACGACAACTGATTAACGGGCTTTCTACAAGATCACTAGCTAACGTGAATTGAAATGATCGTTGGTAGTTAATGGTTTGTTTGTTGTGAATGATTTATGCAGTTTAAGTCCTTCTCGATGGTTTTGGTCTTGGTTTGTTTGGAATTCGGCGCAGTTGGATTATTAAAAAAAAATTTTTTTTACCCTATTACCAAAATCTAAATTTGGTGTAAAAATAAGCTAAAAATGCTATAGGAAAAAGTTTTATTTTACTAAATTTTTTCCGAAAAAAGTGTCGCAAAATAAGGTTGTCGACGATTTTTTTTTTGTTGCCCTATGTACAAAATTTGAATTTGGTGTAAAAATAAGTTAAAAAGGCTATAGAAAAAATTATATAATGCTCAACTTTTTGGGTAAAAAAGTGTCGCTAAAAGGAGGTGTCGTCTGGATACTCGTTTTTTTATCAAACCGCTGCTAGTGTAAGCAAACCGCCGTGTAATAGAATAATCAAACCGCTGCTTGGCAACTCGCCGTTTAGCAACTCGCCGTTTTAGCAACTCGCTGTTTTAGCAACTCGCTGTTTTAGCAACTCGCTGTTTTAGCAACTCGCTGTTTTGGCAACTCGCTGTTTTGGCAACTCGCTGTTTTGGCAACTCGCTGTTTTTAGCAACTCGCTGTTTTTAGCAACTCGCTGTTTTTAGCAACTCGCTGTTTTTAGCAACTCGCTGTTTTTAGCAACTCGCTGTTGACCAGGTCAAACCGCCGTTGACTATTTCCTTAAATCGTGGATCTTGTCCCCACTTTGTTAAACGCCGGCTAGAGATCATACTTATTTAAGCAACTCTCCACCAAAGAAAACACAAGGACGAATTAAGCATATTCACCAATAAGCCTTCCTTAGCCCGAAAATAAAGCTATGAATATGCAATATATCGTTTCTAAGACGATTGAAGCACACAATAACCTGTATTATCTTTGTGGAATTAGTCGTCCACAAAATAGGCAACTCTCCACGAAGAACACTAACCTTTTAAAGCTTAAAATTCGAGCTAGGAGCTTGTTTAACACACGAAATTTGAAGCACTCTTACCTTTTGATGTGTAGAACAAGTGAAGATCAAGATTAACAAACCATTAGACCCAAAAAAAAATTTGAGCCGTGGGTATTTTTGCTTTACAAAATAAATCACGGAATTTTGAGTTGTTTTACCACACAATCAATCGCGAATCCACCCTTTGCTCTGATGCCAATTGGTTGGATCGTAAATCACTTACATAACATATAACATACCCCGAATCAAATAGAAAAGGAAAAGAGAGAGTGAGATGAACCTTTTAGAGAAAGAAAGAGGAGAGAGTGAGATGAGAGAGTTTTTGGAAAAGAAAAAAAGATTTATAAGTATGAAAACTAGCTTTTTCTAATAAGGAAAAAAAGATTATTTACCCGTCAGTTAAAGGTACGCGGCGAGATATTAACTAGGACCGGGCTGGGTTTTGCTTGGGATATAAACGGAAACATATACAATCTTAAGATTCACTATCGAGCCTCGTTTCCCCGGATATTATCCAATCGGCAACATTTAACAATTAAAGACGAAGCTCCATGTAGTGTGACGAATTCCTTGTTCGACTCAAATAAATTGAGGCTAAACATTTACCCATTTCATTATAAAACTAATTAAAATTTAATTTATGTTATTAAATTTCCATTATAATCCAAATAATTTAATAAAGAGTAAATTACACGGTTCGTTTCTGTGATTTAGGCCAAATCCCTATGGTCGTCCCTGATCTTTTTTTGCCTCGTTAATCCTTAAAAACAAACTATGTACTAATCATCCATCCCTATCTCTAACGATCGTTATTTTTCTTAGTTAAGTTCCGTTAACCCATCACAACGCGCGTACACACGTCGAGGCGTATTTTTGTCCTTGTCTTTTTGCACCGTTTATAATATTATTATTTTTAATTTTATAAAATAAAAAGTATATAATTTATAAATATTTATACTTCAAAAAAATATTTATACATCGAATTTTTTTATAAAAGTTGCATACTTCAAAAAAAAAATTTATAGTTCGAAAAAAAAAAAATTTAAATTTTTTTTATAAAATAAAAATTTTATAATGTGAAAAATAAGTATTTTTATACTTCGAAATAAAAAAATTATACTTCGAAAAAAAAATTTATACCCAGGATGCATCCATACGCTCCCTACAAATCGAATCATATATGGCCAAGTGCATAATAAAGCACACAAAAAAAAAGGTTTTAAAAAATATTTACCATATTTTATTTTTAAAATTTTATACGTCGAAAAAAATATTTATACTTCGAAAAAAATAATTTTTTAAAAATTTTTATTTTCGAAAAATTTAATACTTCGAAAATATATTTATACTTCGAAAAAAAAATTTTCTTAAAATTTTTTATAAGATAAAAATTTTATAAATATTTTTTCGAAATCTTTTTTTTGAAGTATAAATTTTTTATTTCGAAGTATAAAAATACTTTGTTTTCGAAGTATAAAATAAATACCTTTTTTTATAATATTTAATTTGTATTAATAAAAATATTTTTTTCGAAGTATAAATATTTTTTTTGAAATATAAAACTTTTATAAAAAATTTTGAAGTGTAAATATTTTTTTCGAATATTTTTTTTATAATATTTTTTTCGAAGTATAAATATTTTTATAAATTATATATTTTTTATTTTAGATAAAAAATTTAAAAAAATATTTATAAAACGGAGGGCAAAAAGACAAAGGACAAAAATACCTTTAACGTGTGACGCACGTGAATGGGATTTAACGGAATTAATACAGAAAAAATAACGATCGTTAGAGATAGGGATAGATGGTGTTTCATTTTTTGTTTTTAAGGATTAACGAGGGCAAAAAAAAGATCTGAGACGACCATAAGGATTTTATCCTAAATGAATTCTTATACCTGATGACACCATCAACTAGCAATTCGTCCCTTGATCAAATTTTGTATGATACCATCAACTATCATTTGCGTCCCTTTATCAATTTCGTAGGCAAATTGTTGCAGCACACGATAAAAACCAACAAACATCAAAATTTCTAAATTAACAAAAATAAATGTGCTAATTTAAATAATTATCAGACAATTCGAATGATTAGCCATATCTCATAATGAATGTTATTAGGGTTTTGAGAAAAAAAAGAGTGCGTGTAGAACTAAACAACCAAATACAACGACCAAGCAACTTATATTCGAAAGAGTAGTCATACCTCATAGATATTGTGAGAAGATTAACATGCAACCTTTTACATGTGCATAGCCATACCTCATAATGAATGTTATTAGGGTTTTGAGACAAAAAGAATACATGTAGAACGAAACAACCAAATACAATGACCAAGCAACATATTATATTCGAAAGATTAGCCATACCTCAGTGATTTATAACCTTTAGCAGACGCAAGATTTATCTGAAAATATTTCATTAGAAAAAAGGTTGCATGAGATATTCAAAATATTGATAAACCAAGAAATTACATACACATTGTAAAAAAAACTACATCAAACCTATAACCTATAACCACTTATTAGCATTTCACAAAAGAGCAATTAATTATATATATACACATTTATCATTACATATAATGCCAAAACAGTAACGGGCTACTGTTCATCGATGAACAGTGTAGCCCACATCGGCTAGGCCCGATGGTTACTGTTCATCGGCCCAAAAAAAAATTTTTTAAACTTTTTTTTAATACCGGTGGTTACTGTTCATCGCCCGGAAAAAAAAAAACTTTATACTCCCCCCTTCTTTCGTCAAAAATAAGAAGAAAAAAAAATTACGTTTACGACTTTCTATCGGCCTGGGCAAAAAAAAAATATATCCCCTTTATTGAAAAAAAAAATTTGTCATTTAATATGAGAAAAAAACAAACTATTAAACATGAGACCGAAGAAATTAACCCGAACAAAAAAAAATGACCCGCAATAACGCGCGAAAAAATAACGCCCGCAGCAACGCGCGGGTAATCTTTGCTTGTTAATCACAATTATAAGGAGAAACTGAAATTTGAGAATTGATTTTAGACAGAAAGAAGCATGACATGAGGAGTTCGTACTTCCTAATATTCATCTCATTTGAAGGCTATATGTTGTTTCATAACTTTGAACGTAAAGACACGTACACCGCACACCACATATATAGATAATAAAGCAATAAGATCTTAAGAATGCTGATATAAAATATAAGATATTAATTATATCATCAAAAAAAACGTAAACACGAGGGCTATCTTTAGAGCGGCATCAACATCTCGAATAGCGGCATTTGGCTTCTTTATTCTGATATAAACATTAGCTGTAGAAAAGAGATAATCAAATTCAAATCTCACGTACAAATAAAGTACAATAGAAGAGGTTCAATGACTTCATATATTTTTTCAACACTGAACAACGTTACAAACCAGATTAAAATTAACCGAGTTTAGACGATCGATTATGTGTCATACTCATCAAAAACAAATTACATACATCATATTTATGTAAAAACACATCCACGTTATGATCTGCAAACAAAGTTAAACTCAGTCCCCATTATATTTTAGAGTTTTGAGTAGGTTAGGTATATCTTTATATTTTATATATTTTGATTAATGTGTCATATAATTATGGAGTATATCTTTATATATATCTTGATATATTTTTGAAAATCAAAACATCTTTTACTTAGTAAAGGAAAACGTCAAGTGGGATATTCGTATTTCAAAAAAATCAAATCATACCATATTTAGT